>JARHVA010009384.1:0-50000 GCA_037957365.1 Torreya grandis
TTAAGAACATAGCTATTAGAAGAACCTTCCCCTATGCCAACTCATTTTACAATCATAACTCTACCCTTACTCAAAACCTTAAACATAGGTCCACTATAGATGAAAACCAAACCCCTTATTGGTTTTCATATAGTCATAATCTTGATGAAGATCTATAGGATAGGGTTTAGTTGAGATTTAATGGTTATAAATGAATTTCAAGTGTTTTCTATGGTAACCCCAAATCATATTTTGTTCTGATGTGTCTTCCTACGCAACATCTCTTTGCCATCTTATTTATCACATTTTAAAAAAATGACTATTATTACTTTAGACACATGTATTTATATCACACCCCCTAGAACTTGATCAAATTTTTTTCATCGATCTCCTTTAGAGTCTCTTGGGCTTGACTTTCAATACTTGTCATTGATATTTGATCTGGGCTTCTCAGAGTATGATACTTGGCAACCTCACATGCCTTCTGCATACCCTACTATCAATATTCATTTGGTTAATGATCTTATGCCATTTGGTGTCCTTGAATGTAATCTTGGATCATTAAATTATTAACTTGATTTTCACCATTGATCTCCATTTATATGATTGAACATGCAATGTTGATCTTTGATCTATTTGATCAAATGCATACGATTGATCTTTGATCTACTACTAATTCATCTTGGTTATGACACATGGCACCATCACATTCAATCTCAAGATCCACTAACCTATTAACTTCATGTAAATTTTTAGATCTCTCTTTTCACTATTGAATGCGCATCATTCATTTATCTTGACTTACTGATTCAAGTCTTCAAGTGGATTGATAACCAAAATTTATATGTAAAAGTATGCATCATCAATCTTGATCTGGGGGACTTTGACTTATTGACTTAATTTATCATGCATGGGTCATTGATCCTTTATCCAATCAAGTGAGGTTTTAAAACTTGGCATCCATATAATCAATTCATACCTTGTTGAATTTTTTTGAATCCAAACATCTATTTCTTGTGGCTTTAATTTGACATCCCCTAACACATCCCACACTACTAAATCATATTTAAAGGATTATATATTGATATAGGAAACAAATCAAGACACCAAAATTATAGGGGATATTCATGGAAAAAAATACATCATTTTCATGTAATTATTCAACTCTAGTTGACCTCCCAAGTACACTTATTAAATGCACAACCAAACTGACCTATTCATTCCTACATTAGGTTATAAGATTGTCTAGTTCATTTAGGCTTGTGATAGTCATCCTTATATATTTAAAAGGACACTAAGAGGAGTTATAATGTTACCAAGACACCTCTTAGATTTAAAACCATCTTTATTACCTTAATAACCTATAGGGGATGACCTTCAATTGTAGTTTTAGACCTGCTTCTAGGCATTTTCTTCAAAATTTATAGATTTACCTTAAGCATTGCTTAAAGTGTTTCAAAATATTACAAGTGACATGTGATAGGGTCATGAGGTCTAGTTTATTCCTTACACCATTGGATCACTCACTCAAACATAACTCTACTCATCTTTTCACACCACACTAGGACCTCCTAGAATACTACACTACATCATCAATTTATGACTAGAAAAGGACTAGTCATGGGGGTAGAAAACTACTGAAGGGTTCAAGAGAGTGTCCTGATCAATCTAGGAAAAATTTTCATATGTGGGAAAATTTTGGCCAAAATTTTTGGTGACCTCTTAAGATTGTATGCTTGCTATGTAATAGATTAGTTGCCTTATCTGATCCATTAGGCATACGAGGTCACAAGTCTTTATTCCAAACTAATATTAACTTGATACAAGGTTGTACCTTTATGAAAATATCCTCTTGAATCAATAAGGAAATTAAGAAACAAAACCAACCCTATACCTAAGGCACCTAGGGGAGGGAAACACATAATTGAAAAGATATGCATAAGGCACTTAGTGGAAAATAAGAAATCTATTATATTATGTAAAAGGATACAACTTACAAGTATATTCCTCTTGGGTCAAATGGGAAATATTTAGCATTACTCAATTATAATGAACCAAGATGAAATATACCTTATTTTTGAGGTACCAAAACTGGTAAACTAGGCTATTGGATTGCTAATCTTTTAAGCATGCTCTTCAATGCAATGATGATGGATGCAAACATGTCACCTATAAAGGTGAAATAATATTATACTTCAATAGTATTTTTATGGTGTTTATTTATGCTTGTGCTAATCTCAAGAATGACCACCTCTTGGTCCATAGGTCTGGCTTCAAACATGGTACCTTAGATATTGTTAGCTTGCCCTTTAGGAAGTAAGACACCCTCAAGAACATTATGAATCTAACTAGTACGAGGTATATGATTTTGAAGATCTTAAAATTTATTTTACACTTCCCAAAACTTTTTCCATAAGTTCTCTTGGTCCATGAAGGCATAAACAACCTTAGTCTTTATTGGTTGTTCCAAACCAATCTCCTATTTGTGTAGACACTGAAATTTTATACAATGTAGTTCTAAATAACAGAACACCCTTAGACCACCTTAGGACCCCATTGGGACCAATTTTATCTTTTGATCCCTAACCAAACCTAACCATGGTTAGTTTGACCTATTGACCAAAACCACCCTTATTCCCCCACTTAACCTTAAAGCACTCAACCATTGATGGTCACCCTAACCATCGATGGTCAGGTCTCTTCCCCATCTAGCCAAAGACAACTTGAGCTGTGTAACAAATAACACATCAAAATTAAATATGGACAATAAGCTAATGCATCACATAAACCAACCTAACCTCTTATGGAACCTTCTACCTCCATCTCTCTTTACCTATAAAAGGAGGGGAATAGGAGGTGAAAGGGGATCCATAGATCAATAAATCAATCTAAGCAATCATCTATTTGGTAATTAGGAAACCAATAGTCATCAAGAGATATCAAAATTATTTGTAGGTTCCCCCTTTAGTAAGTTAGCAACCACAATAAAGACCCAAACCTCTAACCAAAACATTCTTTAGGAAAAGCACCATTTACCAAAATTACTCTAGGATCAGTTACCAACCATCAAGTAACCAATTAAGTGTATTTCTAGTTTTCAAGTTCTAATTACTTGATTTTTGACCTAGACCCCTCTATTTATTACCTTCTGATCCCCTTGAATCCAAATAGAACTCTAAACCATTGAATGGTTCCTCTTGCAACTTGAACTAGACATTGTTTTGAACATACCCAAAATCTATAGGAACCATCGATGGTCACCCTAACCACTAACGGTCACCCTAACCATCGATGATCACTATGGTAAGAAATAATAACTTTTTATTTATACCTACCTACACTTATCCAAATTCATTTTCTATGTCCCTACCTATTCATAGACCCTTGCCTAATTTTTTAAACCCAACCTAGCCTATTTAGAATTAGTATTTACCTGATATTTTCTTAATTAATCTATTTTCTTTATCAAACATTTATTTCTTGCATTTCCTTTCAATATTTTTTGTCATTTGATGTGAGTACTTCATTTCTATTTCTTTCAACTTAACTATTTTAAGATTGGATTTACATCCTCCTAATAAGCTCATGTTTCTTAGATCTAGCTCATGATAATATATCCACCTTGCTACCCATCTAACAACCCCTTTCCGTGAGTGCTTTATTATCCATAGGTCATTATTCCTAAGACAAAGAGGAGCTCTTCAAAATCATCTAGATCACATGTGCACAAACAAATAGGTTCTTCTATCACACCCTTATTACTAGTTTCTTACTTCTTCTTTAAATAAAAATAAATAGAAATTGAGAAACATTTTGGCACACCTAGTGGGACCTAGTAGTATTTAGGTGCCCTTTTATTCCTTATTCTATGCTCATATAAAGAAATCAAAATTTATTTTGGGTATAAAATAAACCTTACATACATTGATTGGTTTCATGTTTAGCTCATTTAGTTAAATTAAAAGCAAAGTAATCAATCATATATTCACTTCTTTATCACACACTATACTAAACCATTTAAATCAATTAAACATGAAAATAATTGACATAAGTACTGACTAGGGTTTCATCTCCTAGTGGAATTCCTTCACCCTTTGTCTATCTTACTTGGAGCTCATTACCAAGAAGAGAACCAAAAATCAACATTTTGGTTGAGTCTAAACTCTATAAATTGGTATATACTGGCTAAAAACCTAACATCCTTATTGTTATGGTGTGTGAAGTGAGGGGATAGGCCCCAATACCAAGCCACATATTGATTTCCAACATAGATCCTTTTGAGATCCTTAAACACCTAAAACCAACCATAGATTTATTTTATAGTACCTATTTTAGAAACCAAGTTCTTCTTCACATTTTCAAACTAAGGCATAAGCCAAAAGTGAAATAAAAGGTATCCTAAGATTTTAAACACATTCTAGTGTATGTTTTGATTGCCTTGAGATCTCTTTATTTTATTTTATTTTCTTTGTGTTTGAGTTGTGATCTTTCCTTTATTCCTTTCTATTTCTCATATGGTTTTTATTAGACAATAGTTGAGGAACCAAACCAACCAAGATCCACCTTCCTCTTCTTATTCTCCCTCCATGGAGTATACCTCAGATGTTGAGGGTTCTCCCCATCCTTCTACCCCCTACCATGCCTCAGATAGTTGTCCAAGGCGATGTAGATTTTTCCACTTTACTTCACAACAACCTTGTGGCCCTCTAATATTACCTCAACACCTTATCTCACTACACCCCTACTTTAGTTCCTCTTATTGATCCACCTTATGGGATTCCTCCCCATCTTATGGTTTCCACTACCTCTACCCAATCTATGATCACTCAAGAATCTTTCTCTACCAATAATCCACCTACTAACTCCACCCAAACTCAATCAAACCACCCAACCAATAACTAAGCACCCCCCTACACCAACCAAAAAATCTTCTAACATAAGGGAAACCTTACCTTTAGTTACCCAACCCCATCCACCATGGGGATACCTTCTACCCATATTTACACTATTACCCTCATCACTGCCAACCTACCAATTTCCACCCCACTTCAAAGTATGGTGTTTTCTATCCTTCTACCCTTCCATCTATCAGTACTAGAGTCACCACTCACCCCAAACCAATTAACCCATCTATACTTCCAACCTAATCCATATCAATTTCCCAATCTACTAATCTGATCATACTCCTAACCACCCTGCATTAATCCCTCAACAAATACCCATGACACCCTACCCACACTATGTTCCTAATCTATAAGGATACATATCCCCATATTCCACCCAATGTTTTATCCCCATTAACCCTTATATGGAATCATCACCACCTTCAATTACCACATAACAACATGTGGTATCCTCTCAACCTTATACTAGTTATCCATATATTGCATCCATCACTACCAACCTACCAATTTCCACCCCACTTCAAAGTATGGTGCTTTCTATACCTTCTACCCTTCCATCTATCAATAATAGAGTCACCACTCACCCCCAACCAATTAATCCATCTATACTTCCAACCCAATCCATATCAATTCCCCAATCTACCAATCTGATCATACTCCCAACCAACCTGCATTAATCCCTCAACAAATACCCATGACACCCTACCCACACTATGTTCCTAATCTACAAGAATAAATATCCCCATCTTCCACCCAACTTTTTGTCCCCATTAACCCTTATATGGCATGATCCCAACCTTCAATGACCACATACCCATACGTGGTATCCTCTCAACCTTCTACTAGTTATCCATATATTGCATCCACCCAACCTCAGCAAAACTTACCATACAATAATGGAGTTACCCAACCCCAAATAGATTTGGTCAAAATGTTGATGGACAAAATTATCAAACTAGATTCATCTATCTATAGAGATCATAACCACTTATCTTATGACCAAATATCTCAAAAAAGTATTCACCCATACATCCTTATCCAACCTTACCCTCCTTAATGGGAATTACCCAAATTTTCTAAATTCCAAAGCAAGGAGGACCCCCAACAACACCTAGAGCATTTCAGCATTCTTTCTACTTGATTTCCTATGATGATGCTCTTCTCCTTCACACCTTTCTTATGTCTTTATCTAGACCAACATTAGATTGGTATAGTGCTCTCACTAAGCACTCCATCTTTTCCTCTTCCTAACTTTCCCAAAACTTTTTAGACCACTTATCAATAAATATATCTAAGAAGGTCTCCATCACTAACTTTTACTCCATCAGGCAATTTGATGATGAATCAATTGCCAATTTCCTAGCTCGATAGAGAGGTCTTATCAACCAAATCTATTTCTCTTTACCCCAACCTGAGTTAATTGAACTTTTATCTTAGTATTGTGTCAAACATATTTCCCCTACTCTATAGGTTCAAGCTTTTAGAACCTTTGATGAGGATTTCACCATGACACGTAAACTAGAAATCAGAGCCATCGATGAGAAGAATTTGAAACTAAGAAACAAAAACTTTAGATTCAAACCCAATGACCCTTCTCCATCCAAAACCACCAATATATCTAATTAACCCAACACCAAACCAAAGGCAGCTATAAACATAGTTGTCCACAAAATAGCCCTACCTCTGATTGTTAACCAACCCAACCAAACCAACCCCTCTAACTCTTCTAACTAATAAACCCAAAATTAAAACTAGGCTACCCCCAAAATAATACAGTCTACTAGGGGAGTCTTATGCTTTATTATTGGATAAGGTACTCAAAGACAACATCATATAACTTTCCCCCATTAAACCTCCCATATAGTTGGATGATTCTCACTCCATGCCTAGTTGGTACAATGATAATGATCTATGTACTTTCCACCATATCATTGGACATGACATTAGTAGGTATAACACCTTCAAAACCATTCTCCAAAACTTGCATTCAACAATCCTAATGTACTTCTAAATCAGTCACTCAACATCTTTCAACAAACTTTTCCTAATCAATGCCCCTTATACCAACCATGATGACAATAAACTATAATAATCTCATGCTCATGAGGTCCATATATTTAATGTTATTATCATTAAACCTATCATTGAGGAAACCATTGCCTCAATTTCCTCTTCCTCCATTCTACTTATTGAAGTGGTAGAATCACCCTCCATTCCTTTGGATACCCAAACAAAGGAAGAAACCACCTCTATTCCTCCATTTAAAGAGGTAACAAAACTACCATCCTCTCCTTTGATAGAAATACCAAAAGAGGAAAACATTTCCATCACACCTTCCTCCCCTATTAAGAAATCACCTATTCTTTGTTTGGAAACCATTCCACAAGTAGAGATCACTTTACCTACTCCCTCCATAGAGCAAACATATTCCCTAATATTAAAACCTCTCATCAAGGATAAGGGTGAAGAAACCATTACCTCACCTCAACCTATGGGCCTAATCTTTGAAAATGATACCCAAGGAACTAAACTAGTTTACAAACCCTTCTCTAGACTAGTCCAAAGCCTAGAATTCTCCTCTCAACCCAATTTGGCTCAAGCCACCTTTTAGAACTACCTTGTGCTTCCCTATCAAAACAATAATGAAAATTTAACCTCAATTTCATCCACCATTAAACCCATCATCACCTCAATCCCTTCATCAAACACCTTTCCCACCAAAATCATGGAAGAACCATCCAAACCATCTCCACCCAAAATTATCAAATCACCTTACACCTCTCTAATCAAACCTTTCAGGAACCTAGGGATACTTCCTAAACCTATCCTTACGCACCCATCTTTGAAGTTGGACTTAACCCCATCTAGTTCATCAAATAAAACATTATCCAAACACACCAAGAAGGTAGAACCACCCAAACTCCCACCTAGAACCAGAACCATACAAACCCCTTCTCTCTTACCTTCCATATTGGGACCCCATACTTATTCCATCTTAGGAGTTCATCCTTATACCAAGAAGATGAATCCTCCCAAAACTACCCAAACTAAGATTCCTCCTTTTATTCTACATTTACTTAGCCCTTATAAAACATCAAGCTCCCCATCATTTATGGACATACTATCTACCTTCACCTACCCACCTATCTCCAAACCTTCATCATCTCAATCATCCACCTCCAAATCTTTCACCTTCAAACCTTTCACATTTAAATAACCCAATACCAAACAATGAAAACTATACCCACCTACCAAAACCATTATACTACCTATAACTCCCATGCTGAATCTTACTTCTAAGAAGGCTTCCACCCCAAAAACTAAAGGCCCATAACCCATAACACCTTTGCCTGAATCTTATTTAACCATTTTACAAAGGTTGTTACAAAATTATTCCTTAATCCTACCACTTATCAGACCCTTTGACCCTTCAATTCCTAAACCCTCTTGGTTTGATGATAGTTTAATCTGATCATACCATAGGACACTTGGACATAACATGAAGAAATACAAAGCTCTCTAAGTACTTATCCATAACTTATGGGATAAGGATGATTTATTATCAGATGAACCTATCTTAATCCCATTATCAAACCAACCACCAAACAAACCTATCCAACACTTACCCACTCCTACACTCTCAACCAAGAGTGAGGAAGAATCGAATCAACCTTATATCCCAACACTTTCACTCATCCACACTATCTATATGGTTACCTAATATCAAGCCCAATAATAGGATAAAGGAAAGGCCAAAGTGTCCATTCCATGGATATATCATTCCACCCCTTAAAATTTCAACTAAACTAAAAAAAGTTCACATTCACCTTCACTAAAACCCAAAATATCCATTTTAGGTGTCTCTCCCTCCAACCCTTTCAATCTATCTAATGAGTAGTTCTGAAATAGCTTCACTAGAATTTTGTGAATATGAGTCTATAAAAATTGATGAACACCTTGTCCCATCACTATAAGGAACTGATATAGACCTTCCAATCTATAGAAGTCCAACTCAAAGACCCTTTACCACTTGTATCCTTTGTCAGAACTCTTCAAATTTCCACCCTTGTCACATTCAAGGATTTGGAAATATCTTCTATTCATGTTGAAGATTTTGATCCTCCCCTCTTCATCACTGCATAAATCAATCAAACCCACATCAAAAGGGTGATGATTCATGGGGGAGATACTATTAATATTATCTCCTCTCATTCTTATAACCAACTCTAGCTACCAAAGAATATCATGTCATAAACCACAATGGTCCTTTGTTCCTTTAAGGATACCATGGCCACAACCTAAAGAATAGTCATCCTCCATATTTTTTTGGGACCTTGTATGATTTTAGATCTTGTATACATCATAGAAGGTGATTTCAAATATAACACATTACTTGGATGCCTTTGGATCCACTCCATGAGTTGTGTCCCATCTACCTTACATCGATGTGCCAAGTTTGAACATGAGGGTTAGGTCATCACCATACAATCTAACCTTAGTATTTTTGAATCTTACAACATGGCATATCAAACTAATAACATTCTTATTCATCATTCATCCACCTCACCACTAACCAATAATAAATCCACCCTTACCATCGATGAATTTTAAACTAGTTCATCTATCCCTTCTTCTTAGATCCCTATAGAGGACCCATTAAAACCTATGTTCTAACATCTTTCACTATGATAATATCATATTTTAGCTTTATATTCATTCCATACTCCTCAAGAGTATGGGAACCTTGACCATGACCATAATTATGACCCCAATATTGGAACCATCATTCCTTTTAAGCTTCCAAACCACCAAAATAACTTCATATATGTGTGACTTGATCATCTGCTTCCCTCATCCTCTACCACCTCTTCTATCTGACTATTAACCTCTAATTTTTCCTATTTGGAAAAACTAAAATTTACCAAATTTCTCCTTCATAGGTGTACATGAAATGGATTTATCCTGAGCTATTATGAACATGGACCCCATGAGCTATGCTTGATCAAAACCTAGAAACCTCATGAGTTATTTATCCTTGGGTTCATCCCACTATAAGAACCCACCAATTCACCCAAACCCATGAACACCATTGACAAAGATGTTCCATCCTAACTAAACCCACCTCATTATAAATATAAGGATTTCAAAACCATCACTTCTAACTTTTTTTTAGTCAATACTGTTAGTTTTGGCCCCTTAACCTATCAAAAGGATGGTTGAACTAAAACCTTTCCTCTGATTCATCCTAAAATGGTAGAAAATGATTATCCTACCATCCACACCATCCAACATTAGGACAATTATTCCATTCTCACTTATCTTAGTGTGGGGGATTATTCTATCCACAAATCCCTTCCTCCTAAGAACCAAACCATGTTGAATGAATCCACTATCAATGTTAACTTTGCTACTCAAGATAACCCTTGTATTATAAAAATTGGTCAATCCTTATATTCTATGGAGCATCATGATTACCCTTCCTTCCTTCATGATTGAAGCATAAAATTTACTTGCTCCTAATAGGATATTCCCATAATCAATCCTTTTGTATCCCTCCACAACATCATCATCTATCTTGATGCTAAGCCTATTAAGAAAAAACTTTTTAACATGCACCCTTGCATCGCCCTTCTAGTATAAGAAGAGATTTAACACCTCTTATCTATCAACTTCATTCAACCCATAGACTATCCCCAATGGGTTTACAATATCATCCCCATTGCCAAACCTATAGGGGAATTCGCCTCTGTATTGACTTTTGTTACCTCAACCTTGCTTCTCCAAAGGATGACTTCCCTTTTCCTAACATAGACCAACTTTTTGATCTTATAGCTAGCCATGTGATGTTATCCCTCATGGATGGTTTCTTAGGATATAATCAAATCTTTATTTCCCTTGAAGATTAACATAAGACTTCCTTCATCACCCCATGGGGAATTTTTTACTATAGAGTCATGCCATTTGGTCTAAAAAACATTGAAGTAACCTACCAAAGTGTGATGAAATACATCTTCCATGATCTCATCCATAAAATCATAGAGGACTATGTAGACAATCTCCTTGGGAAATCCAAGTATTTCAAGGACCATCTATATGTTCTCAAAATTATCTTTAATCACCTAATCCAATTCTATGTCTGACTGAACCCTAAGAAATGTATTTTTGGGGTCCTATCTATAAATCTTCTTGGATTTATCATCTCTCTTTGAGGAATTAAAGTAGACCCTACCAAATTCAGAGTAATCCTAGACATGTCACCTCTAACCCACCTTAAGAAACTTCATATCCTATAGTGGAATCTCTAATCCATTCATCATTTTATCTCTCAGTTATCATATAGATGCCAACCCTTTCATAATATTCTCAAGAAATATACATCTTTTAAGTAGACTAAGGACTATCAACAAGCCTCAAACTCACTCAAATAATACCTTCTTTCTCCATCCATTCTTATCCCTCCTAAAGAGGACCAACCCGTCTACATTTATATCTCTACTATTGACCATTCCTTAGGGGCAATGCTTGCTCACTGTGATGAACAAAAAAAGAGTAATTTGTCTACTATATAAGTCAAACACTTATAGAGTATGAGACTTAATACACCTATTCTGAGAATCTTTACCTCACCTTAGTATTTTTGGCCTCTAAAATTCATCATTACCTCCTCAATCACAAAACCTTTGTCATCACTAACACTGACCCACTCAAGTATATGCACTCTAAACCATACCAAAAGTCATATATGGCTAAGTGGATCATGCTCCTAGTTGAGTTTGACCTTGAGTTCCTCCAATAGAAGTTAATTAAAGGGCAAGCCATTATTGATCAATTGGATGAAGCTCCTTTTCTAGATAACTAACCACCTCTTCTTATGTTCTTAGATGAGTCCATCATGACTCTTTCTCAAGAAGAAATCACCTACCAAATGATCATGTTCTTTGATGACTAAAAATGCCAATGTGGTGGGGGTGTTAGAATTATTCTCATTGCCATCAATGGTGAACCTCTTCCTCTTTCTTTCAAACTTGACTTTGAGTGTACCAATAATATGGATAAGTATGAAGCCCTAGTAATAGGTCTCTAAATTACTCTTGCCTTGGGAGTTAAGATGATCAATGTCTTTGGTGATTCCCAACTTTTGGTCAACTATATCAATAGATCTTACCAATGTAAGAATGTCTTACAATAGTGAAAATAACTAGTAGATGTACTCTTAACATCATTTTATCATTACCTTATCCAATCTATTCCATGATCTACCAATCATTTCATAGATGTAATGGCTTCCCTTACTTCCCAAATTCCATCTACACTTTCCAATTCTAATCTATTTGTCATCATTCACGATTTTATCACACCCTCTTATATCCAATATAATCTCCCTATCATTTATAGTGTGTAATAATCTCCATAGAACATTTGGTATGAGTAAACCTTTAAATACCTCAAACTTAACATCATTCCTCCCAACCTCTCTAGGCATACCCAAAGAGACTTTGTTTAGAGTGCCTATCATTGTACCATAATAGGGTAAATCCTTTACAAACATGGTTTTGATGTCCTCCTTCATTTCCTACATAGTTATGAAGCTTCCTATGTTAACAAGGAAATGCATGACAGGATATATGGGGGACACTTTAGTTGTCTAACTATCACTAAACGTATCCTTCACCTTGGATATTATTGGCCCAACCTTAATAAAAATTATTTCAATTATGTGAATAAGTGTGTCAACTTCTAAAAACATACCAATTTACATCATGCACCAACCCATGGTCTTTAAGCATCCAAGGACTTTTGGCCCTTATCCTAATGGGGACTAGACCTCATTAGAGAAGTCAATCCTCATTCTTCACAGTGGTACCAATCCATCATCACCACCACTGAGTATTTCACCAAGTGGGTGGAAGCTATTCCAATAATCTTGACCAAAGTATAAAAGATATTTAACTTCATCAATTATCATCTCATCTATCATTTTGATGTTCCCCGTAAGATCATCATTGATAGTGGAAAATATTTCAAAAATAAACAAGTCAAAGGTTTTTGTGATGCATTTAGCATCAAGTTAATATTTTCCTCACCTTACCATTCACAAGTAAATGGATAGGTAGAAGCCTCTAACAAAACCCTCAATAAGATGTTAACCAAAGTGGTCAATGCTTCTAGTCAAGATTAGCACTTAAAAATCACTTTATGGGTCTATCACACTAACATTCAAACCTCTATAGGTGTTACCCCTTTCTCTTTGGTCTTTGGAGCAAAGGTAGTTCTACCTCTAAAAGTCCAAATTACCTCTCTTTTCATATCCTTCCAAGATACCATTTTTTAGAGTGACTATCATCAAGAACATCTAGCTCAACTTGAACTACTTGATGAGTACCACCTAGATATGCTTAACCATCTTTGTGTCTATCAAGAATGAGTCAAGCATACTTATACCAAACACTTAAAAGAACAAAAATTCAGCTTAGAGACCTCATCCTAAAGGAAAATCAACATGTCACCAATGTGGAGAAAAATAAGTGAGGCAAGTTTGCTTTCAATTGGATTGGACCCTACATCATAACCCATAAGTATGGATCAGGAGCTTATCATTTGTCATCTCTTGAAGGAAAATTAGTACTTGAGCCCCTCAACTTCACATCTACATCTTTTCATTTATTAAATAGGGATCAAATGCACCTTTTTGTCTAATTTAAGCTCATCTTTTGATTTATGAGATTTTCACCTTCCTTATACCTTCATCCCTTTGAGGGAAACCAATTTCAACATATAACCATGTGATTAACCATCATAATCATGTCCTGATCCTAATAATGGGTATCATAGCTCTACCCATGGCATAGTTCTCATGGAAACTTTTCATCTTTAATTGAATGTAATCCCATGGTCATTGTTTCTCAAACCAACCATTTCACCTATCATTAACCTCTTGTGCTCTAGGTTTTGACCTCATAAAGGCAAACCTATAATCCTAAATATATTTTTCTATGTCTAACCTAACATAAGAAAAAATTGGATACCAAAATATCACTTAGGTTAAACATCTCTAGCATGTAGACTACTCCCTAGAAGGACAACTACCAAAAATTTAAAATCACTTAAAAGATAGATTGCTCCCTTGAAGGACAACTACCAAAATGAACAAGACCAAGCTTGGACCACTCCCCTAAAGGATGGATAAGTTAAATTTTTCAAAGTAATCATTTGAAGCTTCTTACATTTATTAGATTGAAAAATCTATCAAAATAAATCAATAAATGATCCTATATGAAAATAAAAATAAGTTATCCCAAGAAAATTGTAATCAGGTTTCATATATAGCATTAGTAGAATTCTTACATTGATCAGTCTTCACCTTGTCTTAAAACATGAAATTATATATTATGGTTCTTAGGTCACCTAAAATAGGGGAAAACCAACCCTTAAGAGGTTACACTACCCTCCATACCACTATCATCTATCATTCCTATGTATCATCTAAAAATAAAGGGATTAAGAGCTTACTTTACATGATGTGATCAAGATAACATTTTATCAACCAACATATGCTAATGTGAATCATTCAAAAGGTGTATATTACTTAAGCCAATCTAACTTCAGGTTTTTTTATCTTTGCTAATGAAAAATAATCATGCCTTCTCTTTATCTTCCCTAATGGGTTCATCTATTCACTTAGACCTAGGTCTTGTAATTTTTCATCTCTTTTCCCATATTTAGTTATCTAAACTTACTTTATGTGCCATCATCAAAAAAAATAAATATGCATCAATAATCATAACTATAAACCATAAACACCATAACCATAATCAAAACATCATGATCACAACCATAATCATAAACCACATTACATCTATAATCATAAACATGATATCATCAGCATCATAAGTATCACATAACCCACATCATCATAACATCACATCACCATAACATCATAACCATATATAAAACAAAACATCACATCATCCATAATCATCACATGCCTAAGATAGTGATTCTATATCTCATGAGTATAATCATAAACAAATTATAAACATCCATAAACCATGAACCATAAAATCACATCTATCTATCATCCTATCATATACATCATGTCTCATCAACATAAAATAGTACATTTAAAAATGTGCATATCTGTCTCTCAAAATATACATCTCACTACATTGGCTCATAGGTTAGTATCAAAATAATATACATCTATACTTATCATATCATATCATATCTTATGCCCCTAGGGCACCACTACCACCTCATGTCTTTCCCCTTGAGGTGCCTACCTATCTATCCATCAAAGTAACCCACTGAATTGGAGTCACTATACCTATATCACTACCAAGTTAGCTCTTTACTCACCCAATCAGGGTTCTTATAGACATTGTGTTAGGACTATGGCTTCAAAATAAATCATCTCCTCAACTATAGCCAAGTACCATGCCATATCGATAATACTTGGTGGTCCTAATGGTCCTATATATGCTCTTCCTCTCTATCTCAAAGTGTGCCTCTCTTGGGTCACTAAGCCTAGTGAAGTCCTAGCTTGGTCCCTCTCCCCCATTACAGTGGTAAGTTGACCCTATGAAATAGCAACCTAGCTCTATAATGTGGCCATTTACCCTTATAAATCTATTATCTATGCCTACACAGTGGCTAGTACCACTCCTACCTATCCATTAGGGCCACCCCCTATACCTATACTTGTGGACTCCCACTAATTAGGTCCACATCCATCACCTACCTACCTCCATCATCCCAAAAAAATCTACCACTGCATAAATCCCCTAATACTAGGCTACATAGCCATAAAGAAAAGCAACATCATTGATCTTTGCTCTAATGAGTAGCTCTTCATGATTAAGAACTGTCACCATTGGTTGTGGCACTAGAAGCAAAAACTTGACATCCTTTCACTTATACATCAAGAATGGACCTAGAATTCCCTATACTAACCCAAACTACTTATGAACCCTATTAAAAGGGATGAGCTTAGTCTCACCTTCTCTCCTATAAAAAATCCACATGTAGCTCTGCATCAATAAAATATGTTGAGTATAGTGGGCCCACCTTGGGAAGTTGATATATGGCCTCTAAACCATATCCCTAACCATCAAGGCCTCTAGTTTCCCTCTAAACCAATAGATATCTTGAGCACTTTATCTAGTTCTTATGAGCATGTAATAACTCTTCCATCACATGAATCCCACTTGAAAGTCTATCTAGGCATATCCTTCCCATAGTAACCCCATTAGTCTTAGAACCTAGATGTGCTCATAGGCCTAAAAATACAACACAAACCCCACTTGATACCATATATTTGATGAGATATAAACCCAAAAAACTCCCTATATATCTAAACCAACAAAATCAATACCCACCCAAACACTATATGACCAAGAAACATCTCCACCAAAATTCCTAACAATAGATAGGGAAACATCCCATTACTCAAATCTAGCAATGAAAAAACATGAGACTACCATCATCATCATAGTCATCAACCTCTTATAATCTTTGTCCCTCTGATATAAAGTTCTATAGCTAAATCTTCTAGCATGCCACCTGGTGAAGGCTTAATCCTCACCATATAGGAGCCCCATAGGATCATCTCTCTCCTCACTCTCAATATGATATATCAGCTCCCCTTGAATGGGAAACCATGTAATCTTATGTACATCCTCTAGTAAGAAGGTCATCTCACCTATTGTTAGGATAAAAGTATTTGTACCTAGATCTAAACTCTAAATGAGGGCCATTATCATCACCACATCTCACAACACATGTTGGAAGTGCATCATCGCACCAAGGATGCCCTCCTTCATGTGCACCCAATCATCATCCATCACCTAATATATATCTACAAAGATTTAAAGGACCCAATCCCACATCTAGATCTAATCCTATTCCTATATAATTCATTAGAAAACACACTTAGTTTTTTATTTAACCACTTTTTGTGAAGTAGGAATTTGACTCAAGAGAGGTGATTATTATTGTGTTAGTCCCAAAATGAAAATAAATTGATAAAAACACACCAAATAGCATACATATTTAGGCCTAATTACTAAGGTGAGCTTAATAACAAAAAAAAATGAAAAACACAACTAAAAACTAAAGAAAAAAAAGAATCCTTCACCTTCCTTGGATGCTTCAAATGCTTGTTATAATGGCTTGCTTGGCTTGTGCTCATGAAGTCTTCATCAAAGGAGGCTTGGCTATCTCCTCTTTTCTTTGGCAACTTGTGGATTTGGCTTGGCTTGGATCAATATTTTGCATCATAAATTTGGCATGTGAGAGATTTTGGAATCAATTTGACATGGTAAATTTGCACAAATTAAGCTTAAAATTCAATAGGCAAGGCCTCTTATTTATAGATTTTTGAGATTGCTCAGAATCAACCTGAACTATCCATCTTGAGATGAAGATGTGTGGTTGAGGATTAATTTAATTTTTTGGAATTAAATATATAATTATCCTCATCATGGCATTGTAAAAAGGGGAATTGAAGAGGCATGGAGGGTCATTATGAGGCATATGAGACCCTTAATCCTGATATTTGTGGAATTTATGGCCTAGGGATGTCTTTTCAAGAAATGAGGTCTCTTGATGATGAAAATATTCAATATTCATTTCCAAAAATAAGTATTCAACAAGTTTCCATAAAATTCTTAATTAAGATCTAATTTGGTTTAATTAGCTCTTAAGCATGATTAAGCACTTTGTGCACAAATTACTCAAATTGATCAGAATGCCTTTGGTCCAAAATTTTATTGGATTATAATTGGAATTTAATGTCAAATGCATTGGATATATTATCCCATTTATGATGTTACCAATATAAAATAATAAAAGCACGTGTCTTGTGCAAGAGATTTGATAATAAATAACAATCTAGAGCACCTAGGTTCAAAATTGGCATTTTGAATTAGAATGATCTAATCAAAGTTAGCTAGCCCATAAATTTCATTGCCCCATTTAATCATAATCTAGCCAAAATTGGCACTTGAACATGTTAGGTTCAAATCTTTTATTGTGATTTAGTATTTTTAGGCCAAATTGTGCACTTTAGGTGAAAATTTGTCAAAAGCTTAGTTGGAGGTTATTGATGTCCATATTTAGGTGTCTACAATTTAGCCCTATTTGGGAAGGCATTACAAGATATAAACACATCAATGTATTCTAAAATAATGAGAGATGGCCTATATGCTAAAAAGAAGATGATGATTCTGGGAAGCCTATGATGATACCACCTCAAAGGAGTGGTCATCATATTTTTTGATGGGTGGTCCCTCAAAAAGAAACTAGAATAAAGGTGGAATTAACCCATGGTTGAGATTAATACAAATAAGAAAATGATTGCATGCATTGATGTAAAAAGGACACTGATTTGCTCAAAGGTGGTTATAATCAAGAATAAAAGTCAAAATAATGATTTTACCATAGGTGATTATAATCATTAATCAGACCTCGATTGGCTAAAACTAATGGTGTGCTAGTTAGGGATGATTAAAAATCATAACTTAAGGATATAACCTATAATATAGATTAAAGATGAGCAGGTGTAAAGTGGTGAAAGAGATGGATAGAGGAATAAGATTGATCACTAGAAATGATTCAATTATACCTACTAATGGGGAGATGTTCATCCTTATTAGTAATGATACAACTAGAATGGATAATGGGTTAATTTGATCAAGGGTGGGATGAAAGGATTTGTCAAGGTGCCAAGGAGAAACTTTTGTGGCTCCATTGATTGTAGACCTTCTTAAAGCTAATTTTTACTATAGCATGTGATGATAGGCTTCATGATAGAACACCATGAAGACTATCCCAAAATATACATAAGGACTGACTCTCGATCTAATAAACACTAAAAAAAATACACCAATGATAAAAACCATGATGATAATATTGACGTATGAATATGGATATACTCAAGAATAATGTGCTTTAGGAATCACCCATGAATACATATAGACTGAGTCAATGCAATAGTATTGAAAGTAAACAATTAGGCAAGTGAATAAATAAACAAACAAACACAAAATCAAATAAAAAAATAAATAGGCAAGCAAATAAACCAACCAAAAAAAATAAAAACAAACAAACAAGCAAATAACATGAAATAAACAAAAAAATAGAAAGCCTAAAAAAAATCAAAAGAAAGCATCCTAACAATGATAATAACCCAGTAAGGTGGATTGAGGATAACTGAATAGGCTTAGATAGGACAAATATTTTTGGATTTTTAAATATTATGATTTTTTTTAGCATTTTGAGGTATCTTAACTCATTAGAAAATGGCAAGATACCTGCTCATAAAATGGTGAGAGCATTTCGCTTAAATTGATCACAAAATAGTGAGAGTATATGGAAAGGGGGACTGAGGTGACCTCAACATAGATTGAGCATGACCCGTATAGTCCTGAAATGACCTCAAGTCATAGTAATTCCATCCACACCAAAGGCATAGAAAAACCAACTAGGTCCCAACAAGTTCTCAAATCTAAAAAATGGCTAGTCAAATGAAAATAGTAATGGAAAGGTGATGCAGTAATGCATGATTAACAAGTATTGCCCCTAGTTTATTCATATGTGGTTATAACTATAATACAATTAAATATGTCAATTATACTAATTTTCCCATAGGTGGTTATAATTAGTAGCAAGATTGGTGAAACACTAGTTTGCCCATAAGTGGTTATAATTAGGTTCACATAAACAAGCTTGATATAGGATGGAAAATGAAAGATATCTTGATAGATCAACTATAACACTACTTTCATAGACTATCATTTAAACATGGACTTGATTGGAATCCTCTCATAAAAAATCTAGGAAGAACCAAAGGAACCAAGATCAAAATAGGATTGGGTAGGATGACTAAAATAGGCTTTAGTCTAGATAAGAATGGACTGATAGGATGTATAAAATGGTAAGAGGGTTTTAACCTAGGTGATAGGGTGAATAAAAAGAATATACAATAATGGAAAATAGATATATAACAATAGAAATGGCATGGCAATGTGAAATGGTATGGTACATGTTTTTGGCATGGGTGTGGTAAATGACATATGATTCTATTTTTCTTGTTGAGATGGAAATACACATCCTAATTAATAAATGATGCAAAAAAATACTTGATCATGTTAATTTATATCCCACACCTCATCTGAATAACTAATCCATCAAGAACTACCTACAAAATGTGATTTTGAGAATGTTATTATGATCTTCATTGGTTATTGACATTAATTCCTTCAAACATTGAGACAAGTTATCTTTGTAGCCTCTACGAAGGAAAGTGTGACCATGGATGGTAAAAAGGACAAATAATGGATAGTAGGTTTGATTTTGAAATGGAATGGTAGATGATAATGGAATGTGGAATAGTTGGGAAATAAATGAAGATCAAGATGTTTAATCACATGTAATTTTTTTGATGTTGGATTCAACATAAATTTGGTTGAGGTGGGGTTGAATACTTGTTCTCTCGATAGGACCACCAAATTTTTCTATTGTTTGATCTTGAGAGTAGCTACCATATGATTAGAGTATAGATTGGAAGCTATTTTAATTTGATCTTTGATTTTGTTTTCATCAAGTAGTGAAGAAATTTTATGCTCAGTTATTGGTGCCTCAAAGAGGTTTTCACCAATGAAGTTATCTTTTTTGTCTTGTAGTACCCTTGAGAAGGTTTTACTAAGGAATGTTAACTTTTGAATTTGAATGTCTTCTAGCACTTCTGAAAAAGTTTCACTAGAAGATGTTGAGTTCTGAATTTGATTATTCCCTAACACCTCTAAAAAGGTTTCACTAGGTGAGTGTTCTTCTGCTATATGAATGTGGTCTTGGCCTCCTTGCTCTTCTTCAACTTCTATGTCACTATGGATGCAATTCAATAAAGTGTGATTCTATCAATCCTAATCTACACTTATGGGAGATGCAATGTCAATGATATGGCTATTTTGGTTAATGGTAATGGCCTATGGAATGGTAATGGAATGGAGAGAGGATGCATAATCCTCATATAAGATACTAGGATAACTTATGTTGAAGTTGAATTAATCATCCTCAAAAACCATAGAAGGATCACACATATATTTAAATTGATCTGCAAGGCATGCATAACCAATTTTGTAATGGCCATGAACATATTCTTCTTATGAATCTAATTCTAACTCAATGGACTTTAAATATGATGTTGATTCAAATTTTAATGGTAAATCTAATGTCAATTCAAGAATAAAACCTAAATCTAACTCTGATTCTTCATTTGATGGGTACTTTATTACAATGATGTATTTTTGAATGTTTGGTTTTAGACAAGCAACATCCTATGATGGCATAATGGGCTCCACAAAAACTAGTTTGTCAGAGTGGGACTCCTCTAGGATGGGAAAAAGGTCAAGAGACAACTCCTTAGAGATTGGCTTGTCAAGAGGAAGCTCTTGAAAAATAGGCACATGGTCAAGGTAATGATTTTCCCAAAGGTGGTTATAATCATTAAGAAGTGACTCAATAAATAATAGCTCATCAGTGTGAGACTCTTTGACAACTAATATAGGATCAATAGGTGATTCATCATAGGTTGAATTATCATAAGTGGTTGGTTCAATAAAAATATCTTAGATTGGTTGGTTGTCTTGGATTTGATTTCCAATAAGTTATAAAATACCAATTTTTAACACATCTTAGTCTTCAAAGGATTAGATTGGTTGAGGTTTAAATGGGATTGGTTCTAGATGAGGAATGCCTTGTGGTTGCATAATGGTAGGGCATTGAGGAGTATGATTGATTGCATGAGCCAAAGGATGCAGTCTTAAAACAGTAATTATAGGGAATTATGGGGATTGATTTCCTTTAAAAGCCAAAGGACTAGGTCTTGAAATGATGAAAGGGCATTGTGGAGCTTGATTGCTTACATAAGCCAAAGGATGAGGTCTTGTTATAGAAATGGTTTCGCATTATAGAACCTGATTGCTCACACAAACTAAAGGATAAGGTCTTGGTATGGGAATGATGTGACATTGTGGTCCTAAAATAGAAATGGTATGATGTGGTGGATCCTAATTACTCACATAAGCTAAAGCATCCAAGTCTTCCTCATAAGCCATATAATCCCAGTTATGAGTTGGCTCATAAACTAGTTCTTGACTATGTTTCACATATTGATTATTATAAAGAGGGTATGGATCCATATACCAAACAACATTATTTGATAGTTGGGTCTTTAAAGTCCTCCTCACAAGCCTTTTCATACCAATCTAGGTTTTGAGTTAGATCATGAGCTAGTTCATGATCTTGTTCCCATGCATTATTATTATGATGTGGATAGAAATATATCTCACAAATCATATTATCATCATTGGGGTCTTGAATAAAGCCATAAAAGTCATTTTGTGTAGCCATTCTATCATAAGTTGGATTATACATGACTCCACCATAGGTGTAGCTAGACATATCTGTAGAAATGATGAAAGCTCTAAAAATAAAAAGGCCTAGAGTTCTACAAACTCTAAAAAAACTATGTCCAAAGGACAAATAGTTTAAACTTGGTCTAACTTGGTCGAAAGTGGAGTTGTATCTTCAACATATTTTGAAATGAAGGTGTATCTCTAAAATGGTTTATGATAAGACTTGGCATAAAATATTCTAACATAAAATGTCTAATGTCAAATGTCATACTCATAAAAGGTCAAGCTTCTAAATAAAAACCAACATGTCAAAGGTCTAGGTCAAATTATTCCAAACAAAGTCTAAACTAGGAAAGGGAAAAGTTGAGTTACTAGGTCTTTTATCCAAATGCAGAGTTAAAACCTAGGCTCAAACAAATACGCATATTCTAAGACTTTTGGCCAAATAACATCAAAATCTAAACTTGAAACAAAGGTACCATGTGATTTGATTTAATCTAACAAGTTTGGAAAAAACTTTGATATAAACCTGACACATAGAATTAAACATAAACATGATCAGTTGGCATAAGGCATAAAACAAAAAGGATATTTGAAGAAAGACCATGTTTTCCCAAATAAAGGCACAAACAATTATAAGGATATGTATTAAACAAACAAACCATCAATAGTTTTCAAATTTTGGTAATCGATTAACTAAAGTTATGAAACCCAAAAGAGAAAGATCTATGTATCAACTCCATGAATTAAGGCCTAAATAAAAATCAATCAATGTTTGAATCCAAACTTGACAAGGCTAATTAAAAATTTAATGGTGAAAACTAGGATCTGACTAAAAAATCTAGACAATACTGGACAATTTGATAACACAAGACAAAGGCCTAAATGGTATATATAAAATGGTTTGAAACAATGGTTTATGATACAAGGTAAACTAGTCTTGAAACAAATTGA
The DNA here is from genome assembly GCA_037957365.1 of Torreya grandis. Lineage (NCBI taxonomy): Eukaryota > Viridiplantae > Streptophyta > Pinopsida > Cupressales > Taxaceae > Torreya > Torreya grandis. The sequence goes on from JARHVA010009384.1 coordinate 23,252, forward strand.
GTAGCCTAACAGCATAAGCATGCTTTAATGATGTGATCTGTGTTATGTTTCAAAGACTCAAAAGGTTCAAAATGTTTTGACATGATTTGGGAAGCATAAAACTACCCTCCTCAACTCAAATACATTATTTTGACATGGATTATGAACAAAAAAAAAATTAGTCTCAAAACATACCAAGAAAAAATGACCAAAATACACTAATTATAATCATCCAAATTCTATCAAGGGTATGGCAATATGGGTTTGACTAAATTAGTAATATTTCAAATGTTTCTAGGGGAATAATTACACAATGACTTTCACATCAAACAATGTAAAAGACAAGCACAAAAATTGGGTGACCATGGCAATAGCTAGTTGCAAAAAGGTCTAGTCATTTTTACAACCACTACATTCTATTGTTTACTTAGTGTAGTGTGATGTCCAAATGTAGATACATCCCATGTGAAACTCAAAAGGAGTAAGTGAAGTCAATGCTAGGAGATGAAACCCTAAGTCAAAGCTTCCCTAAAGAAATCATAGGAGGTAATGACATCCCCCTCACAAGCCAAGTTTACATAAAGTAAATAAAACATAAAATAGAAAAACTTTAGGGTCACTGTCAACGTCACCCAATACTTTTGCAAGTTTTTGGGGAGTGTTTTAGACGTTCTTTCTATGCCTTGGACTAGGCAATTTTCAAATAAGAAAAACACTTTTGATTCCAAGGGTTCCATAAAGGGGACCAATAGAAGAGCATACACATAAAATCCTTTTATTTTCTAAACAAGTTTTAATTAAACAACTATTAAAAACAAAAATTGATAAGTGTGTTAAATTTTAAGCCTAAACAAAAGATGTGGTAGTGTTCTTTTGACCCCTTGATCTTGAGTTGTAACTTTAAAATCCTTCACTTAATCCTCTAAATGTTTCATTAAGCACCAAAACAAGGTTCCTAATTCATTTTAAAAACATTTAAAAGGTGGTCTAAAACATGATTTATCAAATTTGAAATCCGTTGGTTACCTATCTACCCTTAAGGTATCACCCCAAAAGCAAATGTGTTAGATTAGAAACATCCAAATAAATTTTAAGAACTTTGTAAAAACTCTATGAAAAATGAAGTTAAACAAATTTTAGATTCTAAAAATTAAAAAAAACACTTGGTTTTAAAAAAAATAATCCAAAATGGAGTCTGTATGACCCTAAACCAAGCATTTTAAAATATCCTTTTAGCTCTCAAGATTCACATAGTTGAGTTAGGATATGAGTCAGAGAAAGTTGGGTTGAGTGAGGTTGAGTTGGGATCTGAATAAGGGTGAGTTGGGTTGAGTCAAGCTAAGTTAGGATCTGAGTCAAGATGAGTTGGGTCAAGTCAGGCTGAGTTGGGATCTAAGCTAGGGTAAGTTGGGTCAAGTCATGTCGAGTTGGGATTTGAGTAGTGGTGAGTTGGGATCTGAGTCAGGGTGAGTTGAGTTAAGTTAGGTCAAGTTGGGATCTGAGTCATGGTGAGATGGGTTAAGTCAAGTCAAGTTGGGATTTGAATCAGGATGAGTTGGGTCAAGTTGGGCTGAGTTAGGATCTGAGTCAGGGTGAGTTGGGTCAAGTTGGGGTGAGTTGGGATCTGAGTCGAGGTGAGTTGGGTTGAGTCAAGTTGAGTTGGGATCTAAGTCAAGGAAAGTTGGGTCAAGTCAAGCCAAGTTGGGATCTAAGTTAGGGTGATTTGTATAAAGTTAGGCCAAGTTGGGATTTGAGTCAGGGTGAGTTAGGTTGAGTTAGGCTAAGTTGGGATCTGAGTCAAGGTGATTTGGGTCGAGTCAGGCTGAGTTGGGATCCAAATTACATAGTCTTGAGAACAAAATCATGAGCTCTAAAAAATAAGCTTTTTTCTCAAATATTCACCTTTTTTGATTCTATACTCCAAAATCCTTCCTGATAATGGCTAGTATATTACTTGTAGGTGTTATTTGATCAAATTTGTGGGGTGTGATCCTATCGAGCATGCAATTATGTGAACTAGGAATTTGACTCAAGAGAGGTGATTAGTATTGTGTTAGTCCCAAAGTGAAAAAAAATTGATAAAAACACACTATCATACATATCTATCCTATTTACTAAGGTGAGCTTAATTAAAAAAAATGAAAACAAAAAATAAAAAGTAATGAAAAACAAGAATCCTTCACCTTCCTTGGATTCTTCAAATGCTTGTTGTAATGGCTTACTTGGCTTGTGCTTATGAAGTCTTCATCAAGGGAGGCTTGGCTATCTCCTCTTTTCCTTAGCACCTTGTGGCTTTATCTTGGCTTAGCTCAATATTTTTGCATCATAACTTTGCATGTGAGAGCTCTTGGAATCAATTTGACATGGTAAATTTACACAAATTAAGCTTAAAATTCAATAGGCAAGGCCTCTTATTTATATATTTTTGAGATTGCTCAAAATCAACCTGAAGTATCCATCTTGAGATGAAGATGTGTGGTTGAGGATTAATTTAATTTTTTGGATTTAAATATATAATTATCCACATCATTACATTGGAAAAATGGGTATTGAAGAGGCATGGAGGGTCATTATGAGGCATATGAGACCCATAATCCTAATATTTGTGGAATTTATGGCCTAGGGATCTCTTCTCGAGAAATGAGGTCACCTGATGATGCAAATATTCAATATTCATTTCCAAAAATAATTATTCAAGTTTTGATAAAATTCTTAATTAGGCTCTAATTTGGTTTAATTAGCTCTTAATCATGATTAAGTACTTTGTGCACAAATTACTCAAATTGATCAGAATGTCTTGTTATTGGTCCAAAATTTTATTAGATTATAATTAGAATTCAATGTCAAATGCATTAGATCCATTATACCATTTATGATGTTACCAATATAAAATAACAAAATCACATGTCATGTGTAAGATATTTGATAATAAATAGCAATCCAGAGCACTTAAGTGCAAAATTAGCATTTTGACTCAGAATGATCTAATCAAAGTTAGCTATCCCATAAATTTTATTTCCCCATTTAATGATACTCTAGACAAAATTAGCACTTGAATATGTCAGGTTCAAAGATTTTAATGCGATTAGTTTTTTTAGGCCAAATTGTGCACTTTAGGTGAAAATTGGTCAAATTCCTAATTGGAGGTCATTGATGTCTAGATTTAGGTGTCCACAATTTACCCCTATTTGAGAAGGCATTACAAGCTATAAGTACATCAATATCTTCTCAAATAATGAGAGATGGCATATATGCCAAAAATAAGATGATGGTTAAATAAAAAAGCTCCAAATGGTTTTGGGAAGCCTATGATGATGCCACCTCAAGGGAGTGGTCATCATATTTGTTGATGTGTGGTCCCTCAAAAATAAACTAGAAGAAAGGTGGGATTGACCCATGGTTGAGATTAATCCAAATAAGAAAATTCTAGAGGCACCCATAGTTGACATTGGAAAAAGGGGCATTGAAAAGGCATGAAGTTTTATTATGAGGTATGGGAGACCCATAATCCTGATATTTATGGCATTTATGGTCTAGGCATGTCTTCCCAAGAAATGAGGTCACCTGATGATGTAGATATTCAATATTCATTTAAAAAAATAAGTATTCAACAAATTTCCATGGAATTATTAATTAGGATCTAATTTTTTTTAATTATCTCTTAAGCATGATTAAGCACTTTGTACACAAATTACTCAAATTGATCATAATGCCTTGTTATTAGTCCAAAATTTAACTATATTGGAATTGGAAGTCAATGTCAAATGTGTTGGATCTATTAGCCCATTTAGGATGTTACCAATAGAAAATAACAACGACATGTGTCTTGTGGAAGAGATTTGATAGGAAATAGTAATCCAGAGCACCCAAGTACAAAATTCACATTTTGACTTAGAATGATCCAATCAAAGTTAGCTGGACCATTAATTGCATTGCCCCATTTAATGATACTTTAACCAAAATTAGCACTTGAATATGTCAGGTTCAAATATTTTAATGTGATTTAGTGTTTTTAGGCCAAATTGTGCACTTTAGGTGGAAATTGGTCAAAAGCCTAATTGGAGGTCATTGGTGGCTAGATTTAGGTGTCTACACTTTTCCCATGGACAACCTCATTTTCATCTCATTCATCCTACCTAATGAAACCTAATTTTTACTATATACATTATATCAACATATTTTCCAAACCTACCTTAAACCCAGGCTAAACTATATCAACATATCTTTTTTCTACCCTTTACATTCTCATTAAGTCATTTTGACTCAATTATAACCTTCATCTTACACTTAACCATTGTTCCTTACCAAAAATATCTTACCATTCACCATTTTTCCTTAGCCTTTATCAAAACCTCTTTGACCATTTAGTCAATCATTGATGATCACTATGACCATCAATGATCATCTAGCCATTTGGCCTATGGTCCTTGACCATTGATAGTTGGCTATGATCACCAATGATCAGGTATGACCATCGATGGCCATTATGTGTGACTACTAGTGGCAAAACCACTAAACCTACCTACCCAAAACTCACCAAACCACCCCTTTCTCATAACTAATTACCCTATAATTTTTATCTACCCTATCCCCAACCCACCTACACTTCCCATTTCAATTTTCACCCACTAATTCAAAAAAAACAAAATCCAATCTAAAACTAAGTCAAAATCCTAACCCTTCCCAAAACCAACCCCAAAATCAATAAAAATTCAACCAACATAACCAAAATAAACCAATCTAACAATTCAATGTAGCCCCTACCTCATTCCTTGACTATCATCAAGGAGGAATCCTAGCTCTTATCATTTAGCCACATCCTCATCTGACCTACATCCTTAATCCCATATGAACTCAACACAACCCCAAATAACCAATCAATAATCAACCCCATCTCATAAGTACTCTCACACAAAACACTAAAGTCACCAAGGGCACATGAGTTAAGAGAATCAAAATCCAAAAGTGAAAATAAACTTATCTTTTTGAATTTTATCCTATGTGGTTTTAGTGTTTCCCCTTAACAATTGATGGTTAGGATGACCACTGATGATTACATTTGGGACCCCTGACGATTGATGGTTAGGCAACCCATTTTTCACATTTTTTGGCACTAAAACCTTAGTACCACATTTTTAGAGAGCACCTATTTTCTGCAAACCAAACATGAACCATTAGATCCAACCAACCACACAACCATGTCCACCTTGACATTGGCTATTTTGGCCTAAACTATAGCATATTTCATGATGACCTTGCCTTGGTATTTATGACCACACTGATCAATATTGTCATGTTGACCATTTGAATTTGTACCACCTAGTGAACACTAGACCATTTGTATTTTTCTCAAGTGCACTTCTTACCTTGGATAATTATGAAAAAATTGACCCTATTTAAGAGACTTGATAGGAATAACTTGATTAGCTATGCTTACTATTATGGCCTAATTACCCCATCACCAATCCTTCTAGAATTTACCTTATTTTTACCAACTATGGTAACTTATTATATGTATGATCTTGGACATCACACTAAGTTATTTTTTATGTGCATGTTTGCACTTAAAATGCCTAACCACCATTATCACCAAACTTGTGACTCACCATCAACCTCTCATCAAACCCACACCCAATTTAGTTTCACCTTATTAACTCCTAATTTAAGGGGGAAGACTTCCTCCTATACTCAGGGTAACCAACCTTTGGCCCAAAATTTATTTTTGTTTTATATCTTGTTGACACAAAATACATAATAAAAGGGGGGAAAATGTAGACACAATAATTTTTCACACTATAATTCTGAATGTCAAAACATCCGTAAACCACCTTAGGACACCCTTGAGACTAATTTGACCCTTTGAAACCTAATCAAACCTAACCATGGTTAGTTTAAATAATTGACCAAACCCACCCTTATTTCCCTACTCAAAATTTAAACACTCAACCATTGATGGTCACCTTGACAATCAATGCTCACCTTGATCACCAGTGGTCACCTTGACCATCGATGGTCAGGTCTCTTCCCCATCTAATGATAAACAACTCAAGATGTGTACAATCTAACACATAAAAATTTAATATGGATGGAAAGATAATACATCATATAAACCAACTAAACCTCCCATGTAAAATTCTACCTCCATCTCTCTTTACCTGTAAAAGGAGGGGAGTAAGAGGTGAAAGGGGATTCATAGATCTAGGAATCAATCTAAACATTCATCTATTTAGCAATCAGGGAACTAGTAGTCACTAAGAGCTATTAAAATTATTTATATGTTATCCATTCAACAAGTCAAAAACCATGATAGAGATTTGAACCTATACCCAAATTATTCTTCAGGTAAGGTACCATTACTCTACCAAAATTACTCCAAGATCAGCTACCATCCATCAAGCAACTAGTTTAGTGTATTTTTGGTTTTCAAGTTTTGATTACTTGGTTTCTGACCTAGATCCCTCTACTTATTACCCTTTGACCCCCTTAAATCTAAATAGAGCTCCAAACCAAAAAATAATCCCTCTTGTAACTTTAACCAAACTTTTTTCTAAACATACCCAAAAACCATAGGAACTGTTAATGGTCACCTTGACCACTGATGGTCACCCTAACCACTAATGGTCACTATGGTAAGAACTAATAACGAGTTATTTATACCTACTTACCCTTATCCAAATTCCACTTTATATGTCCTTGCCTATTCATAGACTCATACCTATTTTTTTGAACCCAACCCAACCTATTTAGCATTAGTATTGACCTACTATTTCCTTAATTAATCTATTTTATTTATCAAGCATTTATTTATTCTTATATTTCCTTTTAATCTTTTCTATCATTTGATGCGAGTATTTCATTTCTATTTATTTTAACTTAAATATTTTAAGAGTGGATTGATAACCTCCTAGTAAGCTCATGCTTCTTGGATCTAGCTCAATCTAGGCAATACACCCTTTTACCCATCTAACAACCCCTTTGCATGAGTTCTTTCTTATCTATAGGTCATTCTTTCCAAGACAACAAATAACTCTTCACAATAATCTAGATCATGTGTGCACAAACAAATGTGTTATTCTACCACATCCTTATTACTATTTTCTTACTTTAAAAAATAATATAAATAATCATAAATAGAGAGAAATAACTTGTCTTTAATAATGTCCTCATCATTTATTACTTCATTATGGTCATGAACACATATTTGCTCACTAGGAACCTTGCATTATTTTTCATCAACTTGACCTTATTCTCTTGGAGGTACCAACTTCTCAAAACCTTCATATTATTCTAAAATATATAAATACATCTACCATACATCCTTCAAATCTCCTTGAAACTACTCATTTTACTCAACAAGGTTAGTCAGCATGATGTCTTTCTCAATAGATCCTACTTTCACATCCTCGCCAACTTATTCATAGACCAATGTAACAACTTTAGCACTTTTTTCTTAGGCAACTACAACATCATCAATATCATACTTTTATTCACTTGTGGATACTAATTTGTGTCTATTTTCACAAAGTGGAGTACCAATTTTGAATTCCTCATCATATGCACTTGTATTTTCTTCTTCACATTTTATTTGAATCACACTTGTAGCTACAATCTCTTCTTCATTTTCTATCCATAGGATAGGTTCCTCTTTAAGAAGGAATGTGGTGGGAGGGTGATAGGATGTGGTGGGAGGGGGATGGGTATGTTCATAAGTGGGCTTGGGGATGGAGAGAACATTATTACAACTTGAAACCTTGGGAATGGTTGACTCTTGAAGAAGCTCTTATAGGGAAAGCAAATTGAGTTGGGCAATAAAAGGAACATCTTCTTCAACAAGAGACTCATTTGTCTCATAACATTCTTAAGGCTCTTCAACATATGCAAATTGATCTTCAACCTTTTCAATTAAAGTCTCCTTCTTATTTTGAAAACGTCCTTAGATAGACCTCCAAGATGGAAAAGCTATAGGTTTTTGGGGAGAGGGAAATGAAGCTTGATTAGGAAAAAATATATCATTGATCTCAACCTATTGATTTTCATTCTCTTCCTCCTTCCTTATCTTTAGATCCAACTCATTGATTTGCCTATTTATATTTTATTAGAATAGTTTTTCCTTAAGGTGGTTAGTGGCTTCATGAAGATAAGGGACACAAGAGGGATGGTATGAGATACAAGAGGATTATTGAGGAGGGATGAGAGAGACTCACATAGGTTTATATTATTTTTCAACTATGACTCCCCAATATAGATTTGTCTCACCTTACTCACTCCAAGACTTCACCACTTGATTCTAACTTGGAATATTCAAATAATTCTTAAGGGATCCTTAAGGAAGATAAGTGGGATCTTGGATCTTGATAATAGGTTGATAAAAAATAGTCTCCTCTCGTCTTTTAAGCCTCTCTAGTATTGAATTCCAATAAGGGAAGGTCTAAGGAACACATGAAGGACTTGAAACACTCAAAAGGTCACTTGGAATGGTCTCTCAGAGAATAAAAGGTGGCATATATGAGGGCTGAGGTGGTGTATATGAAGAAACATAAGGTTGATGGATTTGGACTTATTTTTATTTATAGTTTCTTACCTTATCCTCAATGCTTTGAATTAGACCACTTACAACCATAATCTCACTTGAAAATCTTTTCCAATTTTATCTCTAAATAGGTGCCCATTCTTATTTCATTAGCTGTAATGCATATCTCATGCCATGAATGATGTGATTAGGGATATCTTGACCATATCCCCTTTGTGTACAAAGGTTTATCATTTGCCTTTCATAGCTTAAGAGCATTTTCTTCAAACTTAAAATGGATTGGTTTTAGGATTAACTAGGTAAATCTTGAGATTGATAAGGATGATCATAAGACTAACATGAATCATGACAAGACTTATAAGGATTATATCAAGGCTTGTATGGATTACCAAGTGGTCGAGATACTTCATCAACTTGCATGAAATTGAAATTCATCTCAAACTCAACCATAATAACCTCATCAAGAAAATAAAATAAAATAAAAATTACCTTGATGAGTGACTAGAATACTAGACATAGCTGATCATACTTGGACTCATCATTTGTGTTTGTAAACATGCCTTTAAAGACTGATTGGATGAATAGAACACCAAAACTCTTCACTTAGTGAATAATGCTATCCAATTGGGCATGCCATAAATTTTTGTGGCATTAATTTGCACCCTTAGAGAGGGGTTTTTAGTATCTCTCCAAGTAAGCCACAAAATGTGAATAACCTCAGGTTATGGGTATCTTATAGTGAGGTTGAACCTCTGGAGAAGGCCATCTTCCTCTTGGTAGATTACCTAAACTAATGATTCTACTTGGAAAAGGGATAGAAAGAGGGTATAGGGTAACTAAGAGATCTAAATGGGGTGATTAACCAAATTCAAATTATACTCACATAATATTGAAACAAGCATTGGTGTAGCATAAGACAATCCTAGCTCACACAATCTCACAAACTAGCTAATTTGCATAAGTATTTCATAAACTAGGTTCACTAAGCAATACATGAAACAAAGAGGAGTTATAAAACTCATACCAAGCATCCATTAATGATGGAAAGAGCACAATTTTAAACCTATAAATAACTTGAAAACACCTTAAAAGAGGCAATAAAAAAGAAAAATGACCATGGAAGAACACTTCTTCACAAATCCATCATGCACAAGCTTACTAAATACAAGTTAGAGACAAGAGATAGGTGAAAAATAATCTTATTACTTCAAAATATAGTTCTCACAAATTTTGATAGGGTTTTACCTTATTAAATGAGAGTTTCCTCTTAAAAATGGGGGAGATATGCAAGATATAGGAGAAAAGAGGAAGAGAGAGAGAGATGAAGCAATCAAAAATAATTAATTAAATGAGACACAACCACTTCCATGGAGTCTCAACCACTCCTAGATCAATTAGCATTAATTATACCTCAACCAAATAACCCTCATTAGTCTAAATAGCCTTCAAGCCCTCTCATTGGCTTAAAAACACATTAGAAGACAATAACTTCTTGAGGATAATGATTTCATGATCTACTAAAAAGGAAAAGTCTCTAAAGATTTTGAAACTTAATTGAATGTTCCACTTGCCTTCCCAACCTCCAAGCTTCTCTCCTTGTTTCTACACCACCCTCCACTTGCACTTCTAAAAATTTGTGGAAAATTATTAGTTGATTTGGAATAAGATGCTTAATAGACCATGGAGGTTATCTTTTATGTTTGTTCTTTGAGGCTAGATTCTATTTTCAACTTGACTTTGCTCCTCCAATCCTAAAATAAACTTCATGAAACCTACAACTCTTATAGACCCTTTTAATGGATGGCACAAACTTGAGCCACCTTGGACTAACTACCATGAAACCTACTCCTACAGCCATTTGGCACCCTGAATACCACTTTTGGACCTATAAAATACTTCTAGACTTCTTCGGCATGAATATGATCAAGAAAATGAAGGTTTAGAAAACCTTCAATACCTTGCATAGTTGTAGGCTCAAGCCTTTTGAGGTGTATGACTATAACATTATTTTGACAACCTCTAACATGACCTCCTATTGATATATCATCTTAATTCTCACAAAACATCCTACCGAGTATGAATTATCTAATAATTCTATCTCCAATTACCCAAACCACTACTTGGTTATAGATGAAACTTTGTGATGGTTGAAGGTGTATTTTGAACCTGTATGTGTTATAGGTTTCCTTGGAGTTTGAATGTGCCTTTTGACTCTAGGTATATTCATAAAATATTTGATCTCATGCTCATGATGATCCTTGAGCTCATACATTTTTAATTGTCCCTTAATAACATAATTATCATAATACCTTGCCCATATTCCAACTCCTTTTATAGTCACAACTCTACCCATAATCCAAACCCTGAACATAGGTCCACTATAGATGAAAACCAATCCCCTTATTAGTTTTCATATATTCATAATATTTATGAAGATCTATAGGATATGTTTTAACTAATATTTAATTATCGTAAACAAATTTGAAGTGTTTTCTTTAGTAACCCCAAATCATATTTTGATTTGATGTGTCTGCCTATGTGGCATCTCCTTGCCATGTTGTTTATCATATTCTAAAAAAATATGACCATTATTGCTTTAGACACATGTCTTTATCTCATGACCCTTGGAACTTGATCAAATTTTCTCTATATATATCCTTAGGAGTATCTTTGGATTGAATTTCAATTTTGGCTATTGATCTTTGATTTGGGCTTCCTAGATTGTGACACTTGGTAGCCCCACATGCCTTTTGGATACCCTATTATTAGTCTCCATTCAGTTAATGATATCATGCCATGTGGTGGCCTTGTGTGTGATATGGGATCATATAATTATTGACTTTATTTTCACTATTTATCTTCATATTCATGGTTTAATGCATGTCATCGATCTTTTATATGTTTAATCAAACATGCATCATTGATATTTGATCTATTGCCAATTCACCATGATTGTAACACATGACACCACCATGTTCAATATCAAGATTAGTTGACCTATTTACTTCATAATCACTATTATATCTCCATTTTCATAATTAAATTTTCATCATTGATCTATCTTAACTTATTGACTCGAGTATGTAGTGCAGATCATTGATCAGAATTTGTATGCAAGAATACACACCATTGATCTTAATTTGGGGGAATTTGAATTATTGACTCAATTGATCCACCTGCATGTCATATATACTTGATTTTATTGAGTTATGTTTAAATACTTGGAATCCATATGATTAATTTATACCTTGTTGAATATTTTTGAATCCAAATAGCTATTTTTTGTGGCTTTAATTTGACATCCTTTGGCATGTACCACACTGTTAGATCATATTTGAAGGCTTATATATTGTGATAGGAAACACACAAAGACACACAAATTTTAGGGTATATTAATGATAAAAAATACATAATTTTAATTTAATTAATAAACTTTTTTTAACTTACCAAGTAAACTTATTAAATGCACAACCAAGCTAACTTGTTCATTCCTGCTGACATGTTAAGATAGTTTAATTCCTCTAGGCTTGTGTTAGTCATCATTATCTCTTAAAAAGGATAATAATATGCATTTAAAATTTAAAAATATAACTCTAAGCTTAAAAACCATATTTATTACCTTAATAACCTATAGGGGATAACCTTCACTTATAGTTTTAGACCTGTTCCTAATCCTTTTCTTCAAAATTTCTAGATTCACCTTAAGGATTGCTTAAAGTGTTTAAAAATATTTAAAATGACATGTGATAGGTTCATGAGGTATGGTAAACTCCTTATACCATTATATCACTCACTCAAATAAAGCTCTACTCAAATTTTCATAGCATACTATGACCTCTCATAAGACTACACTGCATCATCAATTTAGGACAAAAAAGGGACTAGTCACGTGGGTATAAGGATAGTAAAGGGTTCAAGAGAGTGTCCTAATCCATATAATAAAAAGTTTCATATGTGAAAAAATTTTGGCCAACAATCCTCTTAGCTACCTTCTAGTGAAAATTGTGGGGTTCCTACATGAATCTGAAGACAAGTCCCATTGCATATGAAATATCAATCTTGGTATGATTAAAATAAATAAGGTTCCCAACAAGCTATCGATACTGAGTGGCATCAAACAAAGGTATAAAATAGTCAAAATCAAGTTTTAGTTTAAATAGAAAGGGAGTTAGAGATGGATTATAATCAACCATGTGAAACTGAGCTAAAGGATTGAGAGCATACTTGGGTTGTGCAAGTACAATCCATGAATCAAACTATGAAATCTCAATGCCAAGGAAGTAATGTAGAAGACCCAAGTTAGTCATGTCAAATCTATCTTGTATAATTTTCTTCACTACTACAATATATAATGATGAAATCTTAGTGATCAAAATATCATCAACATAAAGGAATAATATCAATAAAAAATCATCCTACATAAAAAATATACATTGGGGTCCAAATGACACCTAGTGAAACATTAAGTAAGGAGGACATAATCCATCTTGGTATACCAAGCCTAAGGGGATTGTTTGAGGCCGTAGATGGATTTATTAAGTTTGAAAACTAAGGATGAATCTTGAGCAAACCTAGGTAGATGCTCCATGTAAATATCATCTTCAAGGTCTCTATGAAGAAAGGCACTCTTCACATCCACTTAGTGTACATCCCAACCATGTGATGAAGCTATAACTAGTGTGAGTTAAATCAAAGTCATATTTACAATAGATATAAATGTCTATAAGTAGTTAATGTTGTCTACCTATGAAAAACCCTTGGTGACAAATCGTGCCTTATACTTATCAACTAAACTATCTACTACAAATATGGTCTGATATATCCATCTACATGGAACCATATTCCTTCCCTTCAGAAGTGAAGTCAAAACCCAAGTGTGATTTTTTATCAAAGAAGAATATTATTCCTACATATAAATATCCCACTCAAGTATGCCTAAAGCCTCTTAGAATGTTTGTGGATATGAAAATGATATAAAGAAATCATGTGGACCACTATGATAGTTTACCTGAGTACATATATCATCTATTATATCTCCTACCTAAATGCATGCACTATAAAGTGTCTGCCTAGCCCAAAGGGTCCCAAATGTGGGTGAGTTAGGTGTTAACTCCTCATCCTAAAAAAAATGACTATATGTGGATGTAGAATAATCCACATCATTACCCTCATTATAATAACTAGAAGAAGACACTAGCTTAAGAACCTACTTTGGATGATTTGAGTCAGAAAAAGAATCATCAAGTTAGAGTGAATCTAATGAAAGAGAATAAGTGTCAAGTGTTGATTCTGTGGGAATATCCTAGAAGTGAACACTTTTCTCTATGAACAAATGATATTTAGTTGGATGTATAAGGTGTCACCCCTTGACACCATCTAAATAACCTAAAAATATGCAAGGCTTGGACTGATGTTCCATAGCTTTGTGTATCTTCTTTGGTATATGTGCCATAGTTGGAGATCCAAAATCTCTAAGGTGATCAACATTATGTTTCATTCTATGCCAAGATTTAAAGGGTGTTATAACTTTCAAAGCTTTATGAGGAACCCTATTTTGAATATAAAAAGAATAATTAATAGATTTAGCCCAATACTAAGGTGCCAATGACTTAGAGTGGATCATATAGATATCCATCTCTTCCAAAGACCTATTCTTGAATTTTACAACTTTGTTCTATGAAGTAATGTAAGAAACTCTCTACTGCAAATCAATCCCCTTGGTGGTGAAAAATTGCTCAAATCTATTGATGACATATTCACCTCCATTGTTAGTTTAAATAACCTTGATGGATTTATCAGATTATTTCTCTAAAAGTGCCTTGAAGTATTGAAAATATTCAAACATTTCATACTTTTTCTTAAGAAATTATACCCATGTATATCTCAAGGAATCATCAATGAAATTGAAAATGTAATTAGACTTTATAAAAGATAGATTGGGAAAAGGACTAGATACATCACTGTGTAATAAATCCAATGCTTTTTAAGGCATCTAAGATTTGAATTCAATAAATTTTTCTTTGGGATGCTTTTTAAGAGAACACCCATCTCAAATTCCCTTGGAGAATTGGATTTGAGGTAAGCCTATGAGCATGTCATTTTTTATATGTTGTTCAAGGTAGAGGTAGTTAAAGTGGCCAAAACACTCATGCCATAATTTTTTAACTCCATTTAAATGAGTCAGTAATGATTTTGGAGAAGAATCATGTGAAAAATGTGAGGTGTATAACCTAGCTTAGTGATATATCCTACCCACTACAACTATAGTATCATTATGCAACTCCCTGATGATAACTGAATCCAGTAAAAACTCAACCCTCATGCCTTTACTGATATGAGTAATTTGATACACTTATAAGAGATTAGTTGTAAAGGAAGGGATACTTATAACATTATTGAATGTTAATCCATCCATTTCAATAGACCCTCTCCCTATAATAGGTACAAAAGTGTCATCACCCAAACTGATAGAAGACATGCTACAAGCCTCTAAAGAAGAAAACTCAACTAGTGAAGAGCCCATATGATGAGAAGAACCCAAGTTAATGACCCATGAAGATGTTGAATCTAGAACTACTACAATTTCCTTAACCTTTTATTTCTCTTTCCCCTCACCCTTTCCTTTACTATAATCTTGGTTAGATGAATTCTACTTGATGGGCTCAATAACACCTATGTTGTTCTTCTTTAGGAGATGAATTAGGTGATTTATTTGATTCTTCATGCATTTACTTTCATCATTCCAATTTTTATTAAAGTAGGCATAATTAACCTTCTCTTTATCAGGTTTTCCATTGGAAGAGGAAGCTTCAGTGTTGGTTCTAGTAGATGTTGATTCTTTCTTATTTTCTTAATCCTTTTTCTTTTTCTTTTTCTTTTATTTGATTGAATTCTTTGCTTTCCCATTCTTAGTAATCAAGGCTTAAAGTTTTATGGACTTCGGTGTACCCATATGGATCAACTTGTCTTACTCCCTAGTTAATTTGATAATGAAAACATCTAAAGAGGGTATTTTCCATGCAATGTCTAAAACACTTCTAGTGGTATGAAAATGAGAGATAAAGACTTAATAGTTAGGACCTAGTTTAGAGAGTATAGAAATAATAAGATGGTAATCTTCTTTCTTTATCCCACATTATTTTAAATAAAATATCAAGGACTTGAACCTAGTGAATAAAGTATAAAGGGTATCAAAATTTTAAGGACTTAGGCTAATGAGTTCATTCTTAAGGTCATGAACTCTCATCACATCTTGATACCCAAATAATTTACCCATAATGGTCTATACATCATGAGGTGATTTGGTAGGCTCTAAGTGAAATAAGATATCAAGCGATATAAAAAGACATAATAGCCCATAGGCTTCATCACTATGGTTATACCACTTAATTATATTTTCATCTATGTTAGGTTTATTTTTATTACCCATGGTTATCCTATACAAACCCTTACTCCTTAGAATAATTTTCATCTTGATTTTCCATTCATGATAGTTAAAGGGAGTTAGTGGGCTGATTGAACTTGAATTTATTAGTGTAGAAATGATATGTAGTAGTAATACAAGTTAAATTTGTTGCAAAAATGAAAGTGTAAGTAGAATGCAAAGAGTGACCAAAAAGTACACCCCCTAAACTATGAAATGGTGAACTTCCCCCTCTAATGTTGCAAATACATGCTCAAAAGACATCAGACTTAGCTGATAGTTCATCTTGAGAAACTAGTGCAATGAGTCAAAAGATGATATTTTTCAAATAAAAGAGGATATTAGACTCAGTTGATAATGAATATAAGGAAGCAAGTATAATGTGAGAAATCAAAAAAATGAATAACACTTTCTTTATAAATATTGTCCACAAAATATTGTTTTATAAAAAATAATAAAAATATTATATAATAATAATAAACTTGACTAATATTCTTATACATTAATTGTGCATTAAAATAAAATTAGCCTATTTATGCTTGTTTTAAATCAAGATATTAAAAAAATAACATGTAAAAAACATTAGGGCAAACTTGAATAGACTTAGCTTGTTTTGAAATAAACTTTCAAGCCTTTAAAATAGTAGGATTATTTTATGATTCTTCTTGACTAACTCATGCACTATGATGTAACTAGGGGGTTGAAAGGGGTGGAATTTAGCCCTCTTCTATAGTTTAAGGTTGTTTCCAATGAGTTCGTTAGGCTGAGCTAGGTGATTTTGATGTAGAGGTTATATGGACTAGTAGCTCTTATTATTCAATAATGAGATTAGTCTCAACATGTGAAAATTTTGTATCCATGAGCCATTTGGAAGAAATTCAAAACTAGGGTCAAACATGCAAAACCAATTAAGGCTAAACATAGGTTGATATCGAATAAAGGAGACTAGATCCAAGGTTGTTTTATAGAACGTAGGTTTTTTGTATAAAAATGCACCAAGGCACAACAAAAATTTAGTCATTAAGAAACCACAAATTTTGTGGTAATGGATGAAAATGAACTAGTTCTGCAAAAGAGATGAATCCACAAAAGACAAAAAAACTCACACAAATGGATTATGAAAACTAGATTTTATTTATAAATAAAAAATCTCAAGATTTCAAAAAAACTAACAATAAAAAAAACTAGATAATAGAATACCAGAGTGGTTTTGATACCATATCAGATTGGATGCCAAGATCTTTAAATCAAGTGAATACATAGAATTTTGATAGGCACAATTCAATCATGTACACAACATAATATCTATAAGAAAATGAAATCACAAATATGAGAATTCTACATAAACAAGATAAGATCAAAACTAATATTTTAGTTAACAATATCTCACCAAGAGACATGTACACATATGAGTTCATGAATAAATCCTCTTGAGAAAGGTGGTCAAAGAGCCAATAATAGAAGTGTAACTCCCATACCCAAAATAGCTAGTTAGGGGAGTTTCTTCCTATCCATTTTTTCAAAATGTAAATCCAAGTACACCTATGCAAGTTTATTCATGAAAGTAGGAAAAGTCAAAATAAAGGGAAAAAACCCATAATAAATATGGGAAAAAATAAAAACCCTACTCTAATAAGTATAGGCCTAATAGCTAGACTCACTAGATCCCAATAACTCCTTAACCACACCACTAGTATTAGGGGCACATACTGAGTAACATAGAACTATCATGCCACTCAATCATAATAGAACCTCTCATATACATTGACCCAATAGTCAAGTAACTAAAAACTCACTCAAAACCATATTAGCTAAGAATCATCCTCATTCCATCCCTCATATCCATTTTAGGGCATCTAGATAATATCTTTAGTCATCAACCTATCTATCACCTATTAACATTGCATCATGTTACTCTTGGGCATGTGGGTTATCCCAATCCACCTCTCTACAAATTATTGTGGGTGGGCCCAATCACCTCATAGAAATAACACCAACCTACTCACTGATATATGATCATATGCCCAATAGTGTAATAGTGTGTAAGATCTAACACCTCTACCACACATCTCTTGCATAAAAATGTACAAGTCTCGGTATAAGTGGGTTAGCATAATATGACCCCACAAATATAGGTATCATAATCCCCTACGTCTTGTAGTATCTCATGCATCTTAAAGGAGATTGATACCCCATTCCCATCTATAGCCATAAAATAATCCAATAAAATATCTAATGAATTTTACAACCATATAATGTCTATTGTAAAAATCATTGATAATAAAATATAAATGTGGCTTCTTGTATGATGAGTCCCTGCAAATATAGAAAAAAATAACTAGCATTCCACTATATGGCTTGATCACTAGTATCATCTTATAATAAATATCTCTTCCAAGTAATAGGTAATTAAATGGTCATATACACATCTTCCATGGTGATATTCATCTCCCTAATAGGTAACCAAAATGTGCAGGTATATACATCCCACCTCTCACATAGTGCAATTATCATGTGTTTATCCCATGGTATCAAATAAATGGAGGCCATGTGACTTAGACTAGATCTCTCTACCACAATCATCTTAGTGTATATCAATGGAAAAACCTATAAGGTCTCCATCTTTGACCACTTTGAAACTCTCTCATGCATGCAACAACTTACAAAAATACAACCAAATCTAGCATTAGCAAAGAAAAATATAAGATCAATAGATAACAAGCAACATGGAACACCAGTCAATAATAATAAGAATCATAAAATTAGGAATATTTTACACTAACACTACATACAAGATAGTATCACTATATAGTAGTACCATATATAAGACATTATCACCATGTCCTAGACAATAGCACCAATATTAGGATAAAAGCACCACTTTTTAAAAATTGGCCCTAAACTACTAGATTCTCAAAAAATAGTAAAAAATGTACTAAAAATGACAAAAAATAATAAAAAGTATAGGATCCTTACCAAGGTAACCTCTTCCATAGGTTGGATAGGTGCCTCCACCTCCTCATACCAGGTCAAAGTCACTCCTCATCTCTTTGGCATATTCTCTAACTCAGAACAAATAATAACTATCAAATAATTTAAATAAATTGTCAAACTAATTAAAAAACCTATTTAAATGACATTTATCAAATTCCACATTAATAAGGTTGACCTTTCATGCGAATTTCACTAATTAATACCAACTTATTGCTAATATGATAACTAGAGAACTGTAACTCTGATTTGTAAGCCATTTATTGCACATGGGACTTGACCTCAATGTGCCTCACCTTATATTTATTGAACCAATATATTTATCACATTTAACTCTAAAAAAATATGAAAATTGATTTTTATATAATAACCTCAAAATAGACCAAAATTTATCCTATGGCCAATTTCAAGAATCAACTCTATCATAATAGACAAACTATTCAAATTTAAAATAACATCACCACCACTAATTCACACTGGCACATCTAGTCATTACCACTTTTGGTTAGAAAACCTTACCTTTGTCTAAGATTTTTCACCTAAGGGGGGAAAATACACCTAAATTGATTCTAAAATACACATATTTAGACACAGAGGTTCACTCAGATACAAATATTTAGATGCATAGTTTCACTCAGATATAAATATTTAGACACTATTTAGATACATAGGTTTGACATAGATATACAAGTTTATGTAGATATATAATTTTAATTAGAGATATAAAAATTTAGATAAATAATTTTGATGTAGATATATAGGTTTATGTAGACATATGGTTTGAATCAGATATATAGTTTTACTCAGATATACATGTTCACTTAGATATACAAGTTCACTCAAATATATATATATATATATATATATATATATATATATATATATATATATATATATATATATATATATATATATGTTCAAATACACAACTGTATTACTTATATATTAGGATTGGGATCACGATGTAAAGTACATGTCCTTAATCTCTATTTTTAGATTGCAAGGTTACACTCAAATTGTCACTACGATGTCACTATAATAGTTTATCCATAGCCTTCTACCAGACCCAATTTACATACTTAGATTTAGTACACACATTAGAGTGGGGGAAATCATGACATGTTTTTCCACATATTTAGTTTACATACTTAATTTTAGTACACACATCAGAGTAGGGGAAAGAAGCCTTTTTTCTCCACATATCTAGTTTACATACTCAAATTCAGTACATATATCAGAGTGGGAGCAAGCAGGCCTTGTTTCTCCACATATTCAATATACATACTCAAATTTAGTACACATATTAGAATGGGGAAAGTAGGCCTTGTTTCTCCACATACTTAGTTTATAGACTCAAATTCAGTCCAGATATCAGGGTGGGGAAAAATAAGGCTTTGTTCCTCAAGATTTAGTTCTCTATTTAGATTCATTAAAGAATACATCCACATTATGGATTTTTTCATCACATATTTCATTTCAGCTCACGTTCACTTCTCTAGCCAAGAAGTGAGCTAAGTCTAGAACATATCTAATCAAGCAAGTACATGTACACATTCATATATTTTTTTTACTATAGTACTTTCATTTTATTTCATTACTATAATAAAAAGGGGTGGGAAATGTATACACCCTAGTTTGGTAAAACAACCAAAATTACTATGTATTTTTTGTGTTTTTATATGAAAGTCTTAGTGATGAATATAGCCCTTGTTCACATGGTAATTTTTAGTAATTTGATCTTTATTATGTCTTATATTCCTTATTTATTGCACCCTCATTGGTCATAGGTCACCTCCTCTCACTCACAAGGGCTGATAGTTTATCCTACTTAGTTTTAAATTTATTTTAGGCCTCCAAACACTAATACCATTATTAGGACACTAGCACCATGTGGTGCTAGTGTCTAATTATGGATCTAGTGTTTGACAATTAATATCTCCCATGTTTTATATCTCAACCCTAATTTAAGCCTTATCTTATATTTTTATCCATATTTTATGACTTGTTAGCTAGTGAATAATGTCTTACATTAAAATAAAATTTCCTTCTATATAAAGAGCCTCATAAGGTATTTTACATCTAACACTTACTATTTGGTACATAATTACATAAAATTAATCAATATTACTTATAGTCATATAAAATGTGAAAACTGGTAAATAGAGTGTGGATAATGAAACCCAACCCTTAACTCCCTATTCCTTGATCTCATGACCCTCATAGGCATAATTTTCACTGATTCTCAGTCAGTTATAGCCTTCTAGACCTAATCCTAGCTGAGATAGACTCCTCTTTACATGATAGATCAATCCCCCTAGGTCTCGTCTGCTCAAGAAAATAGCACCACACTAGGACTACATCATTAGTGCCACTCCTATCCACTTTCAATGCTCTTGTCCATGTCTATTTTTGGCCCCAATGGTCAATTCCTTTAAGTTCCCTATCCTTATCCTTATTGCCCTAATGTGAGCACATTCAACCCATGACCATTAGATCCATATAAAAGCCCATTAAAAGAACATTTGGAAAGGGTTGGCAATTATCACTAAGAAAGCAAAAATACAAGAAATACTACTTAAGCAATCCTCCCTATTCTATGCATACAACCAACTAATACACTTACAAGATTATTCAAATCCTTACTCTAGTCCCTAGCCACCTCAAGCACATCTAGTTCATCATTTTTTATATTCATAAACTTAATTGCACAAATCACATCAAGTGGGAGAACTACATATGGCTTGATACATCTTTAGAATATTTGTATGTAGACAATGTGCCCATACAAGGGGTGTGGATACATGTTCAATAAATCTTACACACACTAACCCCTCCTCTTTCTTGAAATTAGTCAAAGCATAATGGAGTATAGGGTTTGAAGAAAGAATCTACTCTATAGGGAGCTATATAGACTTTCAGTTGGTGAAACTTCATGGATAGGGTAAAATAGACCTAATTAACAAAACCCAAAAAGATTAAATCTTTGAGACAATAGTGGTAGAGGTGGAATATAGCACCGGTGCCACTCCTATCCACTTTCAACACTCCTACCCAATCATAAAATGAAGGTTAGATCTTAGTTTGCCATAGTGTCCTAGTCATACATAGTGAATCTTAGACCCTATCTCATCCATATCAATTAGTTTTTAGCTAAGTCTAATTTTCTCCATCTTATTACTATTTTTAGAAAGGTCAAAATTCCAATCTAATTTACACAAATTAGTAGCTTAATTATTGCATATTTATTTACTGATTTTACTACTTAGATCCTTTAACTAAATTAGGAATAATATACCAATATTCCTAAATTTATTAAATCATATGGTGAACCCAACATGATATTACATTCTTATATACCATGGTCATAGATATGACATCTATGCAAAAATAATATAAGAAAATTAAAGGGTTTGATGATATACCATAATAGACATTGGGCACCATTGCTTTGGATATCATAATAGGACCCAAAACCCTCTCTATACATTTTGAATTCATGCAAGGTCTTATTCATTATAATATTTTACTTAGACAACCTTGGATACATGTTATGGGGGTAGTTCCTTCTAATCTTCATTGATATGTTAAGTTTTTTGATGAAGGATACCTGTACACATGCCCCATAGATAACCAACCATTCAGATATTATTGAACTATAGTCATCTTTAATTATTTTTTTAAATGGGGCACCTCATATAATAGTTTAGCCACCACCTCATTACATTTCTCTTGATCAGATACACACATATGAGGTTGGAGAGACTAGAACTTCTCACACTTCTCCACTTACAGTTGTGTCATTAGTTCTAGATATTTAGCCAATCATAATAGCTTCAACCATTCTAGCTACTCCATCAATCATGATTCCTACATCTATTACAATTATAGATTCACTGACATTAGTTCTAGCAATACCAATTGATTCTATAGATACAATTACTCCATTAGTTATAGACACTCTCATAGCACCATTATCTTATACTACTATATTTGATGAAACTCCAAAATCATAATTACCCCTTATGGTAAATTATGAGTTACCATATGTACATGATGTTGATACATATTCTTAAGCTTCTTCAGATGATGATACAACACCCACACTCACTAATGACTATTTATGTGGGTTAAGTGTTATGCCAATAGACCTAAGAGAGTACTGAGATGACTCTAGAGATCTCGTTACACATCCTACATCACTCTTAGCATCTCACACTATAGTCATAAGATATACTCCATATTTTTAGCCATAAATAGATCACTCATCACATATAGTTCACATGGTCACCTCTATGGATATAGAGTCAGTCATTCAAATTTAGGTAGGAAGAACACATGATCAACCACATATTATGTTATAGATGTTACTTTATCATGGATTAATCACATTACCTATAGTATGATAAATACCTATTAGAATATTATCATAGTAAGATGGTCACCCATTTTTTTCTTTTTCATAAGATCACAGACCATGATACAAACTCATGTATAACTTTACAGAAGAGATTAGATAAAATATAGGTTTAGGGTATTATTAAAATTATAGCACCACTATAACTATTTTCCCCACTTCCACTAAAGTAATCTACTACTAGAGCTAAAATTCCTAGAGAAGCATCAACATCTCTGCCACTAGAGTAACCTTTAGTTTGCCTTCGATAGGATGACACCATGTATACTACCTCTATAGCATATGATGATACTTATGATGATGATCTTAAGGTATTTGATGATGGTCATGATCCCTTCTTCCATCTCCATACCTAATAAGCTCCATCCTTGGACCCTTTACCCCCTCCAACTTAGTCTTTTATGTCACCATGTACATATTTATTTATTCATATGCTTATATATAGTTTTTTTTCCAATTTATTGTACATAAATTCTCTTTAATTTATTGTACATAGTATTCATATGATTAATTTTAAATAGCTTTAAATTTTCAAAAAATTCAAAATATCAAAAACATTCAAATAGTTCAAAATATAAAAATAAGCAAAAAATTCAAAAACACCAAAAATATTTAAATTGTATGCATCATCCATGCTTTACATTTTTACTATCATGCTAGAAT
This sequence comes from Torreya grandis, assembly GCA_037957365.1. Classification (NCBI taxonomy): domain Eukaryota; kingdom Viridiplantae; phylum Streptophyta; class Pinopsida; order Cupressales; family Taxaceae; genus Torreya; species Torreya grandis. Next base: position 47,252 of record JARHVA010009384.1, read on the forward strand.
TACATTTGATATTATATGATATTGTTTGTCAATTTATCTACATTACCATGCTTCACTTGATCTTATTTGAGTGTGTGTATGACATCTAGCCCTTTGATTACTTCGCTCTACCCATTGAGGGGGCATCTTACTTCTACATCAAGACATACATCGATATACATACCCATTAGGGTTATCTTCTACATGACTACACCATCTAGGTTATGTCATTCCTACACCACACACTCTAGTTATCATGTTGATGTAAATTAATAAATAGCTTACAGAAATTATTCTATCGACACTCACTAGTATATAGAACTTGTATATTTATTAGCATATACCTAGTCTTATACTAACATGTATTGCATACTTTCCCTCTTACTTTGATTAATTAGAAGTGATTATATTTATAATCTTTACATGATTTCATTTATTACTTTGTGTAGCTATATATGATTACATTTCTTAGTTCTTAATTGTCTCTTGTATTTGCCTTAGGACATTTGCTAATGTCTTTTGATTTTATGTCTTATGTGTGCCTTAGGACATTTTCCAATGTCCTTTTCCTATAATATTCGATGTGATTAAAGGTTACACACTAACCTTGCTTGTTTCAAATGTATGTGTATGTGGCATCTAAACATGCCTTGTATGTTTGTCTCCCAATTTGAGTGAGGTGTGCCCATGTCCCTTGTTTGTTTGGCCCCTTGGCCACCCTTGTATGCTTCTTGATTCTTGCCTTGTGTGATTCTTTCTTTATTGATTTTTTATTTTTTGTAAATCCATGATCCACATCATGCATTTTATTTTTTTCTTGGATGCCATGATGGACATCATACTCCATCCCTCCATACCAACTAAAAACTAACAACTAGCCAAATTTCTAATTCTAATTTAGTATATTATACATGCTATTACATTGTTATATCTATCTAGGCATACCCTTATTTATCTAACAATATCTCATTATAAACCATGCTATATCTTGAGATATCTTGTCAATTATCATTGCTATATCATGTATCTATGTAGCATAACACACTTGTAGGGATCTTTATTCTGAGGGCAGTCATTGGAAGGTCTTAATTCCTACCCTTAGAAGAGGGGGCAATAAACATGGGTTTTTTCATAGAGATCATAGGTCCAAATAATAAAAAATAGTAGCCAACAATAAAAAATAGTAGCATTCAAAACACCCAAAATAGAAAATAGACATCTAACAGTCAAAATAGACCAAGAAAATAGTGAAAATGCTAAAATAATTACCATATTTGGCCTAGAAAAATAGCACCAAGATTGGACTAAAACACTAGTGCCACTATTATCCATTTTTATCACTCCTATCCAAAAAATAAAAAAAACTAGACTTTCCAAAAGTAGGCAAAAAGGTAGGTTTAACTAAAATTTTGCATAGTCAGACTAGTTTAGAATCAATAGTTTTAAGTACACTTTCACTCAAAGAATCCAAATATAGCAGGAATTATGAATGACATAATAGTTTTCAATTCCATTTTTAGATATGGTATTTTGTATAACTTTTAGATCAGAATCCATGTTTTAGACACTAGTGATTGGGGGAAATGTACATGACACATTTGTTTTCTTTTCTTTTTGAGTTTAGTATTACCCACACATTCTCAGTAGTTGCATGCCTTATTCCATCTATAAGTGGTTGGAATAATTTTAGAGTGGCTTTCATATAATCCTAGTGTACCAATTTTAGAGTGGATTTCATACAAGCCTAATCTCCATTCTTTTAGAGTGGCCAAGAGTGGCCTAGTTTCCAACATACATTTAGATATCCATGCCAACATTATCAGATCATAGTACATTCATGGGATTCATGAGCCATCTCATATGACACACATTTCATACCATTATTAGTTTATATCTTCACTTCATAGGGCAATGATGGAGCCAAAGGACTAGCTAGACTTTATATTCTTGAGAAACATATTCAGAGGGATTAGACACACATTCCAAACATTGATTAACATACACATGATCACCTAACTTCACTTAGTGGGTGATGATGGAGCCAAAAGGCTAACCTTTGCATTATTGAACTAATTTTGAGGATTTGAGCACTTAGCTCCATTCATGATATTACTCTTGATACAGTATCATCCAACATTATTCATCATCACTTAGCATCATAATATAGTTTGTATTGGTCCACATACCCAATGAGGTGTATTTATTCCTTTCTCTTCCTATGTCTTACCCAGCTTTGTATGTTCATATTTTAGATATAGCATATCTATTAAGAATTTATCTACTCTTTATTTTATTTTTTAGTTTCATACTTCACAACATGCTCTCTCTATGCACATCCAACATCACACATATTCATGAGCTTCACCCTTGAAGACAAGTTTAAGTATGTTTTCTATTTTTCCTTTATCCTAGTATTTTGAAAATTGGTAACTTGAGTATGGATAATGACACCCAACCCTTATATCCCTCTTGCTTGCTCTCATGACCCTCATAGGCATCATTTTCACTAATTCTCAGTCATTTGTAACCTTCTAAACCTGATCCTAACTAAGCCAAACTCCTCTTTCCATATAGATCAATCCCTCAAGTCCCATCTACTTAGGATAATAGTACCACACTAAGACTATGGAACCAATGCCACTCTTGTCTATTTTTAACACTCTTATCTAAGTCTATTTTTAGCCCCAATGATTAATTCCTTTTGGTTCCATATCCTTATCCTTGTTGGCTTAATTTGAGAACATTCAAACCATGACCAATAGATCCATAT
>JARHVA010009384.1:55000-112500 GCA_037957365.1 Torreya grandis
TCCTTCTCCATACTGATTAATAAAAATGAACAATGGGTGATAAATATTACTAACACTAGAGAGCCTACATCTAGATGATAGAGAGAAGAACCTAAATACCAAAATGCCTAAAGATTCCTAGACTTTCACCTTAGAAAAAAGTGAAATATTTAAACCAACCAATTTTTTCCTCAATTGAAATTATTTGGAAAGAATGAATATTGGAAGATATATCAATGTGAAAAGGTGATAAATTAAAATATGATAACAGTTGACTATAAGTAGGAATAGTTTCAATTCACAAGTTACTAGTCAAAAATAAGATTTGAAAGTATATGGTAATGTAAGTCAAATAAAAAAAAGGATACCCAAAGAAGGTAAATGCTATGAAATATGGTAATCATGTCACTACAAAATTCATACTAACCTACAAAGGTTATAACACAAGCACTAATAATAAAAATCATCCCAAAAGAGGGGGGATGCCAAAATATGCCAAATAATCATAGGGAGACTAAGGTCTACTATAAATTTTTTTTGTATAATGTGGGAAATAAACAAAACTAATTATAAATCATCCCAAAATAGGGTAAAATAAAATGTTGTAAAATAAAACCCAAATATGATACCAAAGATCCACAAGGGAAATAAAGGCTTACTATAAATCATCCTAAGAGAGGGGGAGGCTAAAATTTTTGGAAATAAAACTTGAAGGTGATATCTAAGATCCATAAGGAAAATAAATATTTAATATGTTGTTACAAAAATTAACTATGCTCATTTTGTGGAGAACCCCTATGAAACTTGTCTATTTTATAATCCACATTCTAAGTTCGTTGATCCAGACAAGCTTCTCTTGATCTCAAGAAAAGTTGTCCAACATCATAGATGAGTTTACGACATTCCCATACCATGATTTATCTAAAATTGTGAAGCTTGTTGTAGTTGTAAACTAATCAAAATGTCCATTTTGATCATTTTGGGGGTGTTAGTGAGTTTTGGTTTTGCTCATGTAAGGTCGGCACTTTTTGTCACTCTTACATGGTTTTTTATTTTTCACATGCTCAAGTGGCACTTTTTGCCACCATTACATGTTATTATTACAAGGCACATGTCAGGTCAACCAAAATCACCACCTAAGCAAGATCTCTAAAATCTTTAACTTCAAGTGGCATTAATGGCCATTTGTGCCAAGCATTAAAGGCTTGTTTTCAAGACTTTAAATGTGTTTTTTTCATTATTTTCTCTTGTCATTTCTTTTTTTAGAGTTTCTTAGTTGTTTCCTCACCCCCTTTTCACAACTTCTTAACCATGGTGACAGGAGGATTCATATAGATTTCAAATTCACCACCATCAAGCTTAGGGTTTTGAACTCACCAGGTAAGTCATTTTAACCTATTTTCAACTTCTAAGGTTTTTGTTTTTTGATTAGTATCCCTTGTTATTTCATCATTTTGCTTGGTCTAGAGAGCCTTGCTAATGAAAACTACTGACCAGTGTTTTGTGCCCAATGTTTTTTTTAGTTTGATGTGTGTGTCATCGGTGGTTTGACTCAACTAGGATTTACCCCCTAAGCAAGTTGGTTGAAAACCAATTCTTTCCAAAACATTGTGATGATGGCTATATTATCCACTCTTACATGTTCCTATTGTGAACAAGTTGAAAGCAAAGTCATTAGATTTCACCACTTATGAATTTTGAGATGTTCTCAAGAGGAAGTCTATGGGAAGTGAATTTTGTCGCCCTTACATGAAAACATTAAAACTCTCATTAACTATAGTAACAAAAAAAATTTCCACCTGAACATCAAATTAAAACTATATTAATATGTATTATCAGTGTTTTCTACCACTGATGCATAACACTTGGAATTTTCTCATTACCTGCAGTGTTGGCAGTTTTTATCACTCTAACATATAACCAATATGTGATAGTAGTGAATTTTTCCACTGATACAAGTGCACAATATCCCTCACATGCAAGGGTGGAAAATTTTTCCACCCATGCAAACATTCTCTCAAATTTTCCTAACTTTGGGATATTTTCAATTTTGTTTTTTCGAGCGTGCTTTCCTCTGATTTTTTTTTGGCCTACTTGTACTCTAGCCCTTTCAAGCACATCTACATATTCATATTAATCGACATGTAATTTTCCTAAATTACCAATATTTCCCCTAATTACATGATCATGACTTTTTGTTGTAGTTTATTCTATGGATCTTCTTTCTTCATTGACATCCTTCTAGTGATAGCTCATTTAGATGACTAAGTTATCTTTGAAGAAGTCAAAAGTGATGAAGTACAAATATCAAGGTGTTTTTACAATCACCTTAGTTACTTCCAATATCGATGAAATTAGAGATATAGAGATTGGCCATGTGGACATGGCTAAGTTTGTGGAGAGAACCAAGTCAAGCAATCCTAGCTCTGAAATGAAGAATATAATTGATAGTAACATTTATTTGGTATCTTCTTTCCTAGTGGAAGCCCACAACACAAATTTTTTCCTTCAATGTACTCAATTTTATAACAAAGATACTTAGGATGTGATAGATTCTAGTGGTAATGTGATAATCAGACTAGATCCTAAATTCATTGATAAGGTGTTTATGTGCCCTCCTACTATAAAAGTGATAAAGCTTGATTTTGTTGAAGCACAAAAAGAGTATGATAAGAATATTGAAAATAGAAAGAAGGTAATCAATAATAGAAGTCTCAATATGTCAAGGTCAAATTTGTCAAGGTGGCCATGGAGATTTCCTAGAATTGACTTTATAGAAGAAGTTGGTGATCTGATAACTCTTCTCAATAGGATAAGAGGTTTGTCCTCTTCTTGATCGTTTCAAGAATGGATGTATCCTTTAATCAAGGTAATACTCCAAGGCAAACAAACCATCTTCTAGGGAGAATAAATCAAAAATTCTTTGCATGAAAAATTGAGGAAGGTATCCACTACCTTTAGGTTCTACATGGCTTCTTATCTGGTGTATATTGCAATTTCTATGAGAATCTTTCTAGGTCTAACATTGAAAGGAGATAGGAGGGTAATCCTTATGTATCAATTTTATTCTCAATTAACATTGAAGGGTTTTATTCATCATTTTAGGAGAGTGAATGATGCTTTATTTATAGTATTCTTATGTCTTTTTGATCCTTGACTAGAACAAAGAAGAGTGTCAGATGAGGCTTGGTTAGTAGTAAATGATTTTGGATGCATGTTCTTATAGTTTCCTTCTTTCTCATACTTGAGAGTTGAATTTTTCCAAGGTCATCCTTATATGCTTCCAATATTCCCCTTAGACAAATTGGTCTTAATGGAGTTATGTAGACAAGTGATCATTGTGCATAATAAACAAATGGATCTCAAGAAGCCCAATGTTAGGTTCTCAATTGAAATTTGTAGGTATTTAGTATTAACTACTATGAAGGCTAGGGCCATGGAAATTGAGATGTAGCTTGTAACTATTAAGCAATTAAAGAGAAGACCAAAGTTTGACTATAGGGGTGTGAAATACAAAATCAAGAGGAAAACCCAATTCTATGAACCTATGGTTGAAGATGTTTGGGTAGATTTGAGAATAGAAGAAGATGTCAAGAAATTGGACTATAGCTAGTTATCTTTTGAGCAAATTGAATATATGGGACTTGGTGATATTCCTAAAGATATAGTGGATGATGGATAATTGATTGATGATAGATATAATACTAAATAGATTAATAATACCTCTCTCCCTCCAATCCAATGGTCCCAAAAAGAGCTGACCTCTTTGAGGAAAAGATTTGATCCTATATTGGTAAATACCAATAATTGGCTAGAAAATAAGGGATTTAATTTGAAATAATTCCTCACAGGGTCAGAGACTGAGATTCAAGAGGAAATAAGAAAAAAGGTAGAGAACAGAATGAAGAACCAAAGTGATGTTCCCTCTTCTTCTAAGACACATAAGCCTAAAATTAGATATGTGATGAAAAAGTCAAAAGCTGTGGAGAAAGAGTCTGAAATAGAAGATATGGAAGTTGAGAAACAAAACACTAAAAAACTAGCTACAAAAGAGATGGAGATTGAAGATAGGCCTATAGATCAACAAGAGGAGGAAGCTTTGTCTCCATAGGAGAATGTACAATAAGAAATGAGAGCCTTTTTTCCCTTTCCTAACACACTTGTTGCATCTCCTTTGTCTATTTACCCTATTAATATTCCCTCTTTTAAATCTCCCTCTCCTTTCAAAATAATTTTTGAAAACCCTCAAAACACTTTTGAAGATGTTCTCCATTACTCAGTGTCTATTCCTAGTTTGTCCTCCTCATCTTTTGATATTGGAGATGCTTCTATTTTTAATCACTTGGTAATGAATACTAAAAAAGTACCTAAAGTAAATATAACAAGTGTAGTCTTTACTAACATTCCACCTATTATTTCCACTACCAATGCAAGTGTAGTTTTGGTGATGCCGACAATGGGAATATACTCTAGTGTGAGTACTTCTATGCTTCCACCATGGTTGTTAGCTTATACACCAAAAAGGAAGAAACAAGCCATATTCCCATATGAATTTGATTTTAATAAGTTGGTGCTTATGAAATCCAAGACCCTGAAGAAGCTAAAGATTCTTTTAAAAATGCTTGGGGATAAGGGACACAAATTTCTAGAGATTGCAAGACCTCCATAGGATGTAACCATGGAAAATTTTGATATGAATGATGACTATATCTATAGAGTTGAATTAGGAAAGATAACTCATGAAAGTTCTTAGAATGATATGCAGTCAGCCATGGACATCCTGATTCAAAAATTTGATAGGGAAAAAGAAATGAAAGATCACTACAAAGAAATGGTAGAATAGTTGACTGCAGTGGTAAGGAAAATCACTTTCAGTTTAGAAGCATTAACTCTTAAGGCCATTTATATAGAATACCCCATCATTAATAAAGTATAAAAGACTCATCTCAAAGGAAAAGTACTTGAAGATTACTTAGATAGGATGAGTACATAATAAATTTCCCTACTTACAGAGCTATCTGAAAAGATAGATAAAATGAGGAAAATAAGAATAGAACTTGATGATCTCATTGATGTTGTTTCTCAAGATATTGAGAGCATAAAAAATAATCATAATAAATGGGTGGAGATGAGAAAAATAAAAATAAGAACTCTTTTATCAATTGACATCATTCCTAATAGGGATTATTATACAGAAACTAAAGAGGCATTGACATATAAGATCTGTGTGCTTAAATATTTGATCAATGACCTTGAAACTATAAGGAAGCTCAGTGAATAAAGTGATCTCAATATTTTGAATAAATTGGAGGAGATACCTTGCAAGCTCATATCACAAGATAACCAATTTCTCTCTGCAGAAGAAATGATTTGGGAATTTGAAGATATGTTCCAGAAAGACTTTAAAGATAAAATATTTTTAATGGCCACTATGGATAATATTTTAGATAATATTTTAACTTTGGATAATATTAAAACCAAGTTAAATAATCATGAAAAATTAGTCACCACAATAAGAGATGCCATAGTTAGAGCTAAGATGATTTTCAGGAACACTGTTAGTCTAGACAGTATTGGGATGTAAGCAACTTTCACTATGTATGATGGTCACATAAAGAAAGATGGTGATATAAATTGAAGCACTATATTTTTTCCTTAGTTTATTTTCCATTTTTCAGATGTAATTTTGAAATAACTTTTGACATATTTACATGTAATTTTTTCATATGTAATTACATGTAAAAACATAGGAAGTCCCAAGTCAATAAGGACTCCTATTTTTGAATAGGTCAAAGTAGTTAGGTTTTTCCTAAATTTTATCAAGGCCTCTCCCTATAAATAAAGAGGGCCTCTATTGTAATTAAAGATATTTTATTTATCAAAGTGAAACTCTAACAAATTAAAGAGCATTTTGAGACTTTGTGTTCAAATTATAAATCAAATTTTATCAAGTGAATAAGAAAGCAAGTGATATTTCAAACTTTGTGTTGAAATAACTTGTGTTGTATTGGAAATTATTCTTATGTCCTTTTCTTAATATGATCTTATCTATTTTATTATATAGTAGTGTGAGTGAAAATAATCTGAGAGATGTTCTAAAGTTTATTGTGGAGACTTTGTGCTACAACAATTATCTTTAGTTTATGAGTTAATGTTTTAAAGTAAAGGATATAAGAAAGGATTTGAACTACTATTATCTTTTGTGATCATATATTTTGTTGTAGTTTTTAGTGAATACTCTAGGTTTCACCTCATTATACTATGTTCTAAGTTATAAATCAGCAAAAGAAGTAATGATAGACTTTGTGCTCTCATGGGTTTCTTGATTTTTCAGTTAATATGAAGAAAGTGTTTTATTATTTTGTAAACATCATTTCTAAAAAAAGAGAAATGGATGATATGGTATCACCCTTGAATTAGTATTTAGTTTAAATTAGTTTGTGATAGTTTATAGGGAACACCCCCTTGCTAAGAGGAGATATTTATCTCATTATGCTATGGTTGATATAACCATTTTGCCTTCAGTTAGTTAAAGACAAAATATTTACCCAATAGTTTTTTTGCAACTCCACTAGGGAATGAATGCACAACTCGAAGCCTCACACTTTAATTTGAAGTATTTTTAGTTATTTTCCATTTTTTGCAAAATTTTGTTGAGTATACTACATCCTAGAAGATTCATGATATATGAGAAGTGAGAAAGCTCAGGGTATTATCGATCATGTATTTGAGTTGATGTAGAAAAATAATTTTGGTCTTTTATCTCTACAACCTCACCTTTAGTGAACTAGGATTTTTCCTCTTAACAATACCAAGTCTCAAATACCAAGTGAAGCTTCTAGTTCTAGTGCTAGTAGAGTTTTGTCTATTCATACTCCACAAAGGTTTGTTATCCTACCTTTTAATTAGTGCATCATGGAAACCTAGGGCCCTTAAGGTAACACTTTTGGTCCTCTAAATTTTACCCCACCTTTGCATGAACTACCTCATAGTTCAAGAAATAATTTTCCCAAGTTCTATGGTGATGGGAAAGTTCACCTTGATGAACACATTGTAGCTTTCTACATATCCTGTGGTGTGATAGGTGTTGAATATGAAGATGTAGTAGTAAGTCATTTTGTGGAAACATTGTAAGGTGCTGCTATAGATTGGTTTTATCATCTTTAAGCTCAAACTATAACCAAATGGAATGCTCTCAAGACCAAGTTTGAAGCTAGGTTCAAACTTGTAGAAGATGCACACACCTTATTGGCTTAGCCTACACAAATGAGGAAGGAGCCTCATGAGCCTATGCGAGACTTCATCACTAAGTTCAATAAGCTGAGAAATATGATTCTTACAATGACTCAACCAACATCAGAGAATATTAAGTGTTTCTTTATCAATTCTCAATTTCCTAAAGTGAGTTTTCTATTAAGGTGGGTTGGCCCTACAAATCTTCCTACAGCTCAATTTTGGCTACTGAAGTCAAAGCTAATCTTATCATTATGGGTAATATAAGAAGATATTCTAATAGGAATAAAAGTTCCTCTTCTACTAAGAATTATTCCACAAGAACCACTGACCCTATGGAGCAAAAGTTAGCAAATGAATTACTAGGTCTAAAAAGACAAATGTCCCAAGGTATGTCTACCCCTCCTTCTTATCAAGATATACCAAGGAGGACATTTCCTAAAAATTCATATCAAGGTAACACTGCTAAAAATCAAGGGCAACCTAATCGTATTCCTCTTACACAAAGGAAGCTTGCCATTGAAGTAGCATCGATCAACTTAGCAGTGGGTTATTATGAAGCTAAACATGATCATTCTTTCTAACCTGAGTTAGACCAGGAGAATGATGCTAATCTCTTTGCAAAAGGAGAAGAAGAATTAACTGGAGACTCTACCATCAGTTTTCTAAATTACCAAGATGAAGCTAAAAAAGGAGAAGTGTATGATGGAACATATGTTATTTTTACTAGGTGCCAAAATTAGTGAACTCATCAAGTTGATAAGGGAAAAGTAAGAGAAGAAACTCAAATAGTGATCTCAATTTCTAAATGGGGAACTTTGCTACCTTTCCAATCAAAGAACCCAATGGGCAATAATCTAGTAAGTACATCTAACAATCATGTGTCTTCTGCTTCTATCCCTCAGACTAGTACTACATCAAAAAAAATTAGAATGATGGATTTTATTCCTCTATTTCTAGTTCATTCCAATTATTTAACATAATAGATCATGCTAGGAAGACCAATATCCAAATGTTTGAAGTTGAATATTTACAAGCTAATCTTGAACAATTTGATAGGTTGGCTAAATACGTCAAAAATAAAACCATCCCTATAAAACAAGATTTTCCAAAAATTACCCATGATTCCTCAAAGAATAAATCTACCCAAAATAATTTTGTCACTACCCCCCTTGTTGCCTCTAGATAAATAGATCCTTTCTATGTTTCTCTATTGGTAAATGGTCATAAGTTGAGCAATTTCATAATAGATTCTAGAGCCTCTAATAATGTTATGTCCACTAAAGTAGAAAACTCCCTTGGTATCACCTTGACTAAGACTTTTGGGAGATGTTTTTCCATGGAAAATAAGCAAGTACCACTTTTGGGTCAAATAAAAGATGCCCAATTTTTATTTTCAGCTTTTCTAGACAAGAGGATTAAGATGATAGTCCTAGTGGCTGATGTTATAGCTCTTATGTCATTCTGCTTGGACGTAAATTTTGTAAGGATATAGTTGGGGAGTTGAACATGAATCTATCTTAAGTAAGGATACCTGTTAAAGGCATCATGTAAAATTTGTTTCTTGATAAGGAGGCTAAATATATTGTTACCCAAATGGCAAATCTTGAAGCACAAATTTTGTTTGAGTCCTCAGGAATGGGTAATTATTTTCTATCCACTAAATGTGTTTCTAGTTCATCAGATGAGAATTCATTAGGTGATAGCTCAGATAATTTAGATAGAGAATCAAATGATTTTTTAGATGTAATTTTAGGTGAAGGCATAATAATGCTAGATTCTTCCCTCACTAATGAAGAAGAATCTTCTGATCAATGAAATTTAAAAAGATCAAATTTTAATGAGGTTTGGGTTTTAGAATTTGATGGAAGTTTTTCCTCTACCAGTTCTAGAGCCAAAATTGTTTTGATATTCCCATAGGGAGATATCTTCCCTTTTTCATATAAGTTGCAATTTGATAATACCAACAACACCACTGAATATGAGTCATTATTGCTCGGATTGAAAGCTGCTCATACTAGAGGTGTTAAGATTCTTTATACTCAAGGAGATGCCAAATTAGTGGTTTGTCAAGTGATAAATTTATATCAAACCAAAAATAAAAGATTGCAACATTCTCACAATCGTGTATGGGATTGCATTGAAAGTTTTGATGCTTTCAATATCTCTATGGTGCCAAGAGAATTTAATGATCATGTAGATTCATTAGTTGTCTCTACCAATCTCATGGTTCCTCATAAATATTTCAAAGGAAACAAGTACACTATTGAGCTGATCTTTCTACTAAGTGTACCTGATAATGTTGACCATTAGTAGGTGTTCAATGGTAATAATCAAATCATTGCTTTCTTGGAAAAGATGGATAGCTTTGATGAGCTCTATTTTGAAGGTAGTGAATCTCCACCATAAGAATACATTTCTAAAATAGATTCAAAAACTAGTGAAGAGTTTCAACTAAAAGGGAATAAAATTCCAAAAGGTTTGGTTTCCCTTGAAAAGCTATTTGATAAGTATGATAGATATATCAAGTAGTAGCAACAACTAGATTCAAGTTCCTCTATAAAATTTGAGCAAGTAAATTTGAGTTCGAAGGCAAACCCCAAAATGGTCAACATTAGGAAATGTTGTACTACTGATGAGAAGTTCAAATTCATTACTCTCCTTTGCCATTACATTGATGTTTTGGCATATTCCTATGATGATTTGAAATCTTTCAGGCCTAAGAAAATTTAGCATGAAATCCCCCTTAAAGCTAGGTCATTGCCTCACAAGAAGAAACAAAGGTAATACAACCCCAAAATATTAGGTACTATCCTTTTTGAGATTTAGAAGATGTTGAATGCAAGGATAATTTTTCTAATTCATCATTCCACTTGGATCACAAACATAGTTCCTGTAAGGAAGAAGAATGGAGAAATCTGTATTTGTGTTGATTTTAAAAATCTCAATCAATATTATCTAAAGGATAACTAACCCCTACCCATCATGGACCAAGTGTTGAAAATGGTAACAAGTTTAGAAATATTGTCTATGATGGAAGGTTTTTTGGGGTATAATCAAGTGGAAGTTAATGAAGTAGATCAGTATAAAACTACTTTCACTACACCTTAGGGTACATTTGCATATCACAGAATGCCTTTTGGTCTAATAAATGTTGGTACCACATTATAAAGAGCAATGGACCTTGCCTTTAGAGATGAGATAGGGAAGTTCATTATGGTTTATCTTGATGACTTGACTATTTTCTCCAAATGCCATCATGTTCATATGCACCATTTACGACAAGTTTTGGAATGCTGCTGACAAAATAGTATTTCTGTCAATCCTAAGAAGTTAGTTTTTAGGGTTATAAAAGGTAAAATTATTGGTCACATTGTATCCTAAGAAGGAACTAAAATTGATTCAGAAGGAGTCAAATCTATTCAGTCTTTCTCTGCCTTCTAGTAAGATTGCATTTCATTCTTTCTTTGGAAAGGTGAATTTTCTGTGAAGGTTAATTCGTAAAATTTGCAGAGAAAACCCATCACATCATCAACACGATGAAAGGTAAGACTAATTTCCATTGGAGTGTGGAAGAAAAAGTGGCATTTAAGTATATCAAGAAGTTTATTTCTCATGCTCTAGTCCTTGTTTGTCTTGACTATACCAAAGATTTCATATTATACAGCTATGCTTCTAAACATACACTTTTAGCCATTTTGTTTTTGCAGAATGAGGAAGGTGTAAAATCTCTCATATCATTTATGATTTTTCCTATCAAAGCTCATGAATTGAAATATTCAAACATGGAGAAACATTCTTATGTTATGGTTAAGTTGGTAAAGTATTTTTGGTTCTATATCCTAAATTCACACACTATTATTCTGGTGCCTAACACAATAGTAAAGTCTACTCTAACTCAACAAGAGTTCAACACTAAAAGGGGAAATTGGATTAATAAGATACAAGAGTTTTATCTTTATATCAAACCTAATAAGCTTATACATGGAAGAGGTTTTTGTTAATTGATTGTTGATAATGTACCAAAAGAGATAGGGGATGAAGAAGCACAAGTTAAGGACATGCCAATGATTCTTTTTGTCACTACTACTAATGAGTGGTATTCAAATGTCACTCATTTTATTACCTATGGTGAGTATCCTACCCATATTTCTTATAAGGAGAAAAGGACTATTAATTTGAAGGCTACTAACTATGTCTTATGGGACAATAGTTTTTACAAAAGAAGCCTTGATGGAGTATTTCTTCATTACGTGGATAAAGCACAAAAAAGTAGAATTATAGAGACTTTCCATAGTTTGGCCTATGGAGGACATTTTTTTTCACTTGTGATGGCTCATAATATTCTATGAGCTAGATACTATTAGCCTACACTATTTCAAGATGCATATAATTGAGTGCGTAGGTGTGAGTTGTGTCAATAGTTCATTGAGAAACTTAAGTTGGCCGTATTAACTCTCAAGCTGGTGGTGATTGAAGAACCTTTTTAGAAATGGGGCACCAAATTCATTGGCACTAGGAACCCATCATCAAGTGTGAGACATGAATATGTTCTTATTGTGACAAAATATTTTACCAAGTGGGTAGAATCCATCCCAATTAAGCATGCTACTTCGGAAGTGGTATGCAATTTCCTTAAAAAAATATTATTTCCTTGTTTAGAGTTATAAACAAGATTGTAGTGGAAAATGCTACTTGTTTATATTCCCATGAGATTACTAAATTTTACTACAAGCATGAGATCATTCTTTCCCACTCCTCAAACTATTATCCATAAGGAAATGGTCTGGTAGAATCAAGTAACAAGAATCTGGTTACTATTATTAGGAAACTAGTAGATGAGAATCAAAGAACTTGGCATAAAGCATTATTTGATGCTTTATGGGTAGACATGATTACCCATAAAAGGGTAATAGGTATGTAATCATTTTAACTTCTATATGGTCTAAATGCAGAGATACCAATTAACTTGGAATTACCAGCACTGAAGTTGGTAAAGGTAGTGAAAGATTGGAATTTTGAAAGTTCTATTGATAAAAGGATCATGTACCTAACTAAACTTGAGGAACAACAAACTATGGTAGTGGACCATATTATTGAGCATCAAAGTCAGGTAAATAAACTCTTTGATAAGAAAGCAAGGACTCATGATTTTTATATTGGAGATCAAGTCTTGTTTTGGGACAAGAGGAGAGAACCAAAAGGAATGCATGGAAAGTTTGATTCCTTATGGAGAGGTCCATTCACCATTAATCAATTATATGGTAGAAATAGTTTATTGCTAGAATATCAAGATGAAACACCATTATTACTACCTCATAGTGGGAAACATCTAAATACTTCAATCCTTGAAGTATCAGATAAGTTCATTTGTACATTTGTATAGTTTTATGTTTTTAGTTTTTAGTTTTTGTTTAGTCTTTTGTGTCTTTTTTTTTGGTAGCTTGACTCTATAGCCCAATGGCATGGATGAAGGCACTTAGAGATTGGATTCTTCTCCCTTTGATTGTTTCAAAGTTTGATCCATGGAATTTTCCTAGTTAAAGCTAGCTATTGTTCCCAAAATCAGCTACACTCATTTTGTGGACAACCCCTATGAAACTTGTCTATTTTATAATCTACACTCTAAGTTCATTGATCTAGACAAGCTTCTCTTGATCTCAAGAAAAGTTGTATAACATCCTAGATGAGTTTGTGAGATTCCCCCACCATGATTTATTGAAAATTATGAATCTTGTTATAGTCGTAAACTAATCAAAATGTCAATTTTGATCATTTTGGAGGTGTTAGTGAGTTTTGGTTTTGCTCATGTAAGGTTGGCACTTTTTGCTGCACTTACATGGTTTTTTATTTTCACATGCTCGAGTGGCACTTTTTTCCATCATTACATGTTCTTGTTACAAGGCATGTGTTAGGTCAGCCAAAATCACTACCTGAGCAAGATCTCCAAAATCTTGAAATTCAAGTGGCATTAATGGCCACTTGTGATAAGCATTAAAGGCTTGTTTTCAAAATTTTAAATGTGTTTTTTTCATTGTTTTCTCTTGTCATTTTTTTTGTCAAATTTTCTTAGTTATTTCCTCACCCCCTTTTCACAACCGCTCAATCATGGTGATAGGAGGATTCATATAGATTTCAAATTCACCACCATCAATCTTAGGGTTTTGAACTCACTAGGTAAGTCATTTTTAACCTATTTTCAACTCTAAGGTTTTTGTTTTTTGATTGGTATCCCTTGTTATTTCATCATTTTTCTTGGTCTAGAGAGCCTTGCTGATGAAAACTGCCAACCAGTGTTTTGTGTCCAATATTTTTTTTAGTTTGATGTGTGTGTCATTGGTGGTTTGACCTGACTAGGCTTTACCCCCCAAGAAATTTGGTTGAAAACCAATTATTTCCAAAACATTGTGATGATGGATATATTATCCACTCTCACATGTTCTTATTATGAACAATTTAAAAGCGAAGTCAACAGATTTTGCCACTTATGAATTTTGAGATGTTCTCAAGAGGAAGTGTATGGGTGGAAAATTCCACCACCCTTACACGAAAACATTACAACTCTCATTACCTACAGTAGTGGAATTTTTTACCACCTAAACATCAAATAAAAATCATACCAATATGTATTGTTGGTGTTTTATACCACCAATGCATAACACTTAGAATTTCTTTCACATGCAAGGGTGGCAAATTTTGCTGCCCATGCAAACATTCTCTAAAATTTTCCTAACTCTGGGATATTTTCAATTTTGTTTTTTTGAGCCCACTTTCCTCTATTTTTTTATCCTACTCACAATATATCCCTTTCATGTGCATCTCCATATTCATAACCATCGACATGTAATTTTCTCAGATTACTATTATTTCCCATAATTGCATGATCATGAATTTTTGTTTAAATTTTTTCTATGGATCTTATTTATTCATTGGCATCCTTATAGTGATAGCTCATTCAGATGACTGAGTTATCTCTAAATAAGTCAAAAGTAATGAAGTAAAAATATCAAGGTATTTTTATAATCACCTCAGTTACTTCTAATGTTGATGATATTAGAGATACAAAGATTGGCCATATGAACATGGCTGAGTTTGTGGAGAGAACCAAGTCAAGCAATCCTAGTTCTAAAATGAAGAAGATAATTGATAGTAACATTCATTTGGTATCTTCTTTCTTGGTGGCAGCCCATAACATAGAATTTATCCTTCAATGTGCTCAATTATATAACAAAGATACTTAGACTATGATGGACTCTAGTGGCAATGTGATAATCAGACTAGATCCTAAATTCATTGATAAGGTGTTTATGTGCCCTCCTACTATAGAAGTGATAAAGCTTGATTTTGTTGAAGCACAAAAAAAGTATGACAAGAATCCTAAAAAGGTGAAGAAGGTAATCAATAATAAATGGCTCAAATGTCAAGGTCAAATTTGTCAAGGTGGCCATAGAGTTTTCTGAGAAGTGACATTATATAAGAAGTTGGTGATATAATAACTCTTCTCAATAGGATAAGAGGTTTGTCCTCTTCCTCACAATTTTAATAATGGATGTATCCTTTCATCAAGGTAATACTCTAAGGTAAACAAACCATCTTCTAGGGAGAACAAATCAACAATGCTTTTCATGAACAATTGATGAAGGTATCCACTACCTTCAAGTTCTACATGACTTCTTATTGAGTGTATATTATAGCTTCTATGAGAATCTTTCCAAGTCTAACATCAGAAGGAGATAAAAGGGTAATCAATATGTATCAATACTATTCTCAATTAACATTGAAGGGTTTTATTCATCATTTTAGGAGAGTAAATGATGCTTTCTTTCCAGTATTCTTATGTCTATCTAATCCTCAACTAGAATAAAGAAGAGTGTCAGATGAGGCTTGGTTAGTAATAAATGAATTTAGATGCATGTTCTTATAGTTTCTTTCTTTCTCATACTTGAGGGTTGGATTTTTCCAAGGTCATCCTTATATTCTTCCAAGATTCTCCTCAAAAAAACTAGTCTTAGTGGAGTTATGTAGACTAATGATCATCATGCATAATAAACAAATGGAGCTCAAGA
The DNA here is from genome assembly GCA_037957365.1 of Torreya grandis. Classification (NCBI taxonomy): domain Eukaryota; kingdom Viridiplantae; phylum Streptophyta; class Pinopsida; order Cupressales; family Taxaceae; genus Torreya; species Torreya grandis. The sequence goes on from JARHVA010009384.1 coordinate 70,279, forward strand.
AGCTTAGTTTCAAGTTCCCAGTTGAAATTGGTAGGTATTCAGTATTAACTGTTGTAAAGGCTAGGGCCATGGAAATTGAGATGCAACTTGTAACTATAAGCAATTCAAGAGAAGACCAAAGTTTAACTATAGGGGTATGAAATACAAAATCAAGAAGAAAACCCAATTATATGAACCTATGGTTGAAGATGTTTGGGTAGATTTGAGAATAGAAGATGTTAGGAAATTGGACTACAATCAATTATCTCTTGAGCAGATTGAATATCTGGGACTTTTTGATATTCATAAAGATCTAGTGGATGATGGAGAATTGATTGATGATATACATAATACTGAACAAATTGCTAATACCTCTCTCCCTCCAATCAAATTGTCCCAAAAATATTTGACCTCTTTGAGGAAAAGATTTGAGCCTATATTGGCAAACACTAATAATTGGCTAGCAAATAAGGGAATTACTTTGATAGAATTCCTCATAGGGTCAAAGACTGAGATTCAAGAGGAAACAATAAAAAGGGTGGAGAATATGATGAATAATAAAAGTGATGTTCCCTCTTCTTCCAAGCCACATAAGCTTAAAATCAAATTTATGATGAGGAAGTCAAAAGCTGTGGAGAAAGAGTCTGAAATAGAAGATATGGAAGTTGAGAAACAAAGCACTAAAGAATGAGCTATAGAAGAGATGGAAATTGAAGATAAGCCTATAGATCAACAAGAGGGGGAAGATTTGTCCCCATAAGAGAATGTACAACAAGAAATGGGAGTCTCTTTTCCCTTGCTTGACACACCTATTACAACTCCTTTGTCTATTTCCCCTATTAATATTCCCTCTTCTAAATCTCCCTCTCCTTCCAAAATAAGTTTTGACAACCCTCAAAACACTTTTGAAGATGTTCTCCATTCCTCAAGGTCTATTCTTAGTTTGTCCTCCTCATATTTTGATATTGGAGATGCTTCTATTTTTGATCACTTGGTAATGAATATTGAATAAGTACCTAAAGTAAATATAATAGGTGAAGTCTTTACTATCACTCCACCTATTTTTTCCACTACCAGTGCAAGTGCAGTTCTAGTGATGCTAGCAATGGGAATAGACTCTAGTGTGAGTAATTTTATGCTTATACCATGGTTTTAATCTTATACACAAAAAATGAAGAAATAATCCATCTCTCTAGATGAATTTTATTTTAATAAGATGGTACCTATGAAATCCAAGACCCTAAAGAAGCCAAAGATTCTTTCAAAAATGCTTAGGGACATGGGACACAAATTTCTAGAGATTACAAGACCTCCACAGGATGCAACCATGGAAATTTTTTATATGAATGGTTACTCTATCTCTAGAGTTGAATTAGGCAATATAACTCATGAAAGTGCCAATAATGATATATAGTTAGCCATGGACATCCTGATTCAAAAATTTGATAGGGAGAAAGAAATGATAGATCACTACAAAGTAGTGGTGGAATAGTTGACTACAGTGGTAAGGAAAATCACTTTTAGTTCTGAAGTAGTAACTCCTAAGGATATTTCAATGGAAGGCCCCATCATTTAGGTAGAAAAGACTCATCTAAAATGAAAATTACTTGAATATTACTTAGACAGGATGCATGCACAAGGAATTTTGCTACTTACAGAGCTATGTGAAAAGATAGATAAAATAAGGAAAATAAGAACAGAACTTGATGATCTCATTAATTTTTTTCTCAAGATATTGAGAGCATAGAAAATAATCATGATAAATTTGTGGAGATGAGAAAACTAAAAATAAGGACCCTAATATCAATTGACATCATTCTTAATAGGGATTCTTATACAAAAACTAAAGAAGCATTGAAATATAAGATCCGTGTGCTTAAATATTTGATCAATGACCTTGAAACTACAAGGAAACTTGGTGAAGAAAGTGATCTTATTATTTTGCATAAATAGGAGGAGCTACCTTGTAAGCTCGTATCACAAGATAACCAATTTCTCTCTGTAGAAGAAATGATTCAGGAATTTGAAGATATGTTCTAGAAAGAGTTTAAAGATAAAAAAAATTCAATAGCCACTATGGACAATATTATGGATAATCAATTAAATTTGGATAATATGAAAACCAAGTTAACTAATCATGCAAAATCAATCACCATTGTAAGAGATGCCATAGTTAGAGCTAAGATGATTTTTAGGAACACTGTTAGTCTAGACAGTACCAAGATGCAAGCAACTTTCACTATGTATGATGGTCACATGAAGAAAGATGGCGATATGAATTGAATCACTATCTTTTTATCTTAGTTTATTTTCCAATTTTTAGATGTACTTTTGAAAAAACTTTAGACATATTTATAGGCCTCTATTGTAATTAAAGATCTTTTAGTTATCAAAGCAAAACTCTACTAAATTGAAGAGCATTTTGAGACTTTGGGATCAAATTGTAAATCAAATTTTATCAAGTGAATAAGAAAGCAAGTGATATTTCAAACTTTGTGTTGAAATAACTTGTATTGTATTATAAATTGTTATTATGTCCTTTTCCTAATATGATCTTATATATTTTATTATATATTAGTGTGAGTGAAAATAATATGGGAGATGTTCTAAAGTTGATTGTGGAGACTCTGTGCTACAATAATTATCTTTAGTTTGTGATTTAGTGTTTTAAAGTAAAGGCTATAAGAAAGGCTTTGAACTAATATTATATTTATTGGTCATATATTTTATTGTATTTTTTAGTGAAGACTTTGGGATGCACCTCATTCTACTATGTTCTAAGTTATAAACCAACAAAAGAAGCAACGATAGACTTTTTGCTCTTGTGGGTTTCTTGATTTTTTAGTTAATATCAAGAAAGTGTTCTATTATTTTGTAAACATCATTTCTAAAAAAAGAGAAATGGATGATATGGTCTCACCCCTAAATTAGTATTTAGTTTGAATTAGTTTGTGATAGTTTATATGGAACCTCCCCTTGCTGAGAGGAGAGATTTATCTCATTATGCTATGGTTGATATAACCATTTTGCCTTCAGTTAGTTGAAGACAAAATATTCACCTAATAGAATATAAATCATCTTGTTGAACCCAACACACCGCCATTTCTAAAAATGATGACCCTTGTTCAATTTTTTTAAATGTGTGTTATTCAACTTGATTAGGAACTAGTGTTAAATATCTTGTGATGATATAGTTTGTTAGCACATAATATTTATTTGATTTCATCTAATGTTTCTAATATTTGATTCTTATGTTTTCAAGGTTGCAGGTTTAATGGGGTCTTATTTATGAGAACACTGACTAGGATCATTGTATTTTAATGATTAAATTGACTCTTTATTTTGAGTAACCCTTGGTATTTAATTGTCTAATTGGATATATGTTTAAATCATGTTGAAAGGACTTAGTTTAAGTATGTTAGCCTATGTATTTAAAAAAAAAAATAAGATTCACAATTTAAAAGGGAGAACTTTATTATATTTTGAACTTAGTATGAAGAGTTATCCCAAAAATTTCATCCAAAAACTTCATACTAAGTCTTATATTTCTTGAAGCTCCTAGTCTAGTCTATTATTCACATGGGGTTAGACTTTATTTTTTATAGTCTTTGAAAAGGTTATTTATTTTATTCTATTTTTTTACATAAAAAATAGACCTACCCAAACGCAATAGTTGTCGATCTCATGCACAAATTCAAAATTCAAGCACTTAGATCTATGTTGTGCATTAACTCACACACTACAGATCTAATGGTGTGAGAGAAACATTGCCAATTTTAGCCCACATACCAATATTTTTATTGGATTGAATAGATGAGCAAAGTTACATAGATTTGAAGGATAAAAATATGACTTACACAAGCCATGAAGAGCTAGACCATCACCAAGACATCATGCAAAAATGGATGGGTCAACTTACTTGTGCATTTTATAAGTATGCTTAGAAAGTCTCACAAGGCTGAAATATCACATGGAATCAATGTTCTTGATGCAGAGATCTTACTCTAAAAAATTCATGTCTTGATGAGATTTTTATCTCAAGATCTAAGCCTTCAAATATTAACTTGTAGAATGGGATGTGTGTGTGTGGATGTGAAAATTAAGCTCAATAATTAACCATTTGGTGTTCAAAGTGTGATAGTTTTATAAACATCATTGACAGTCATGTAGACATCATTAATGGTCACACAGATGTTAAAATAAATCTTAGAACCATTAGATTTAAATATTGATGGCCATGTAGACATAAATAAAATTCACATGGATTTCAAATGATGGGTATATAGACATTAAAATTAAGCTCAAAAATTATCCATTAGGGTTCAAAGATTGAAATTTACATGAATGTCAATGATATTCATGCAAATGTCAAATGATGGGTACGCAGACATCAATTTTAATCCATGGGAGATAGCCCTTTGGATTCAAATAATCCATAGATCTATAAACTACATTGATTCATACAAATAGATCCAATAGTGAAAGATCATTGTGACTTTTTAAGGGTCTCAAAATGAATAGGAATCTTTCACGTGGCATATTTTCATGAGATCAAAGGTAACAATTTCCTTTGGTCTCATTTCAAGAAAGCATGAAGTAAGGACATCTGTCTAAAGGCAATATTCATGTTTTAATTAAATGGACATCTCAACATTGACATTGTTATATAGACATGACACATTGGATTATGAACCGCTGAATAACACACAAGCCTTAGACTTAATCTAGTTAGAGAATATAAAAAGGAAAATATTGAAGTAGAACAAGAAAATACTACAGTTACTTAGGAATATCAAAGATTAAGTTGACACATCATATTCTTCTAATATAAAGACCTTGTAAATCCTTTCAAAATAATTTTATATTCTGTAAAGGTAAGGGCAACATGTAACATGAAGTAACAGTAAGTTAGTCCCAATTAAGTAATGATTTTGGTTTTGAGGCATTGGTAAAGGGGAACTTGTCCTTAACACATGTCTAAGTTGCATTAAAAATGACTAACTTAAATTATTTTATAGGTTGTTCTCACAACTTGTAAAAGAAATTATTAATCTCTATATTTAGTTTTCATGAAGTTTGAGCTATAATTGTAAAAAATTACCCTTATTTCTACACATGCACATGTTTCATAGATTTTGTAAAGGGCTAACTTAAATTGATGACTGTAAGAAGAATCTTATGTAGTTATGACCACAGTTAGAGCTCAAGTTTTGACTATCACATGTAATGACTTTGCATGGACTTAGAGGATGAGGTGACCCCTTCCCCAAGCCTATTTAAATAATTGTAATCCACTAGTTGGAGGGGTGGGAAAATTTTCCATATACAAGAGTAAAAGTAATTTCAATTGTCAACAAATGTGTTTGTGTATTCTCTCCAATCCCTATGTGATTAGGCTTATCTTTTTGCTTGTATGATTTAATAATTATTAGTGTGAAATAGTTTCAATGAATTATTTCTTGTCTTGATTGATATACTAGTCTTAGATGTGCAAAATATATTGAATGATTAGAAAATTACATTGATTATTGAAAATTAAGTTGATTAATTCATGTTATGAATATGTATGAGTGCTTTCTTTTGATTTAATTTTCTATGTGTGTTCAAAATATACCTTAGATACCTCATTAGCCTAAGGCATAATCTCTTGATTAAGGTTGTGCAATATCTACTCTAAAAGGGGCAACCTTTGACTAAGGCTTGTGATTTTTATTTATTAGTATCCCCTTAGACTTATAAATTATGTCTGATTGTGTGTGTGAAATAGCTAATTTAAATAGGCATAGGTTTTAAAAGCACTTGTATATTTAGAAACTAGTTAGAGAGGTGATCCCTAAAAACCATAAAGTCTTATTTTTTACCTTAATTTTCCCTCTTTTTAAAGTTTTTTGAGATCTATCCACTTTAGATTAGCAACCAACCACCAATCTAACTCATGTAGGAATTCATTATCCTTTAGTAACCATAACTCCATCCAAAAACCTTGTCAACAACATGCATGACCTACTAGATATTCCATCAATAGGTTGTTCTAACTACATACCTGTAACTCATGCCTTAGAGTGGATTTTACCTCCATTGAGATCCTAAAATGTTAGAGGCTACCTCATTAATTATGGTGTGCATAAAAATTGCATAAATAGTTTCACTAGTGCTAAAAATAAGGCCTAATCACTAATAATAACAATTGTTCTTTATTTAGAGTTGTACTAGAGTCACCTAGGATAGTAACTAGATATAATTCCTAAGCTGGTTTTCTTGTCTCACCCTTGTCAGATCATAGTAGACCTAGAAATGTGCCAGCAACCCCAGTTCATAGTAATCCACCTCTTCTAATTAGGAAATTTTTACCTATAAGGAACCCTTTACGAGTTAATCATCTAATGGATTAACCACCTTGGTTAGTGGAATCTACTATTTCTATACCTGGAGACATGCATGATTACCTAAGAATCTTGAAAGGTACCTACCATCCTTTAATCCTTCAAGAGCAAGGACAATAGAGGAACACATCAAATATATTAAATATATTTTAAGATTAATGAATGTTATCAATGAAGATGTAGCATGCAGATTATTCTATTTTACGTTATTGGATACCATTTATGATTAGTATTTAAATATAATAGAGAACTCCATCACTTCTGGGGATGAGTTTCAAGATGCTTTCCTCAACCGATTTGGATAGATTACCAATCTTGGTTTGGTATATCATCACTTTACTAGTATGAAGAGAGATCCTAATGAACCTGTCTATGATTTCAATGCAAGGTTTCAAAATATGTATAATTGGTTGACCCTAAAGTATAAACTAGAAGCTACATTAGCATTGTAAATATACAAGAATGCTTTAGAACCAATCACTATTGTGTTCTTGAGAAGAGTAGCTGCGGCCAATAATTTGGTATTAACATTTCAAGAGGCCATCATCATAGATAGAAAAATCAATCCCCAAATGTTTGGCATACCTAATGTCAACAATAGCTTCCTAGTTTTGAATTTGATGCCACACATGAAACAAAACATCCTAGCATTCAATTAGAACCAACTCTAAACACTACCTCCATTAACACAAACACCACAACCAAATTTTAACTTCTTGAATAATCATACATTAGGTAATGGTTACCAATATAATCAATAATTAGCTATGCCTTCTACTACTATTTTATAAGGTATTAATTCTATAAAGGTAGAATTGGATTCTATTTAGAAGATGGTTTAAAATCTAAGAGTGACTTCTTAAATATGAAAAGGAGGATGGGAAACATGAATGGCCCAACTAGTAATCAAAACATTGGATTTTAAAGATACAAATAACCATTCAATAGGCCTATGAGTAATATGGATTATTTTAACAAGCTCCCAGATATCAACATGGGAGAAATGGCTCTTCCCAATTGGTGTAAAATTCATAATACTTATGATCATGGTGAGCTCAATTGAATTGAATTTTGTGTAACATTCAAGATCTTTCAAAGAGAGGTGGTTAGATAGGACCAAATGACTAATCCTCTCAAACATCATCTAGGTTCTAATCTTTCTAGCACTGCCATGTTATTTTAAACTCATGAGTTTTCCTTTCTAGGTGAAGATGATGATAATATAGAGGACAACACAGATGAAGTTCATTCTTTCTAGTAATTTTATAAATTTTTCTACAATCTAAGGAATAAGTAGCCACTCATAATGTTAGCTCCTCCAAATATTATAGCAATTCTACCTAATCCTAAATCTAACAACAATCCATCACCTCCAAGAGGGATTGATCAACCTTAGACCAAGGAGGAACCTAGCAAGGGAGGATATAACATTATCAAATATATGAATAAGATCAAATCAAATATATATCTTCATGAGTTAGCTCAGATTACCAAACAAAAGGAGATTTTCTATAATTTTATTACTAGGAAGATGCCTATGGAGAAAGTGAAAGCATCTACAGACAAAGCACAAGCATATAATACTAATGCTATCTATAAAATAAAGCTAGAAGTTCTACGATTTTTATTAATTATTAGGGAATTTGATAATAATATTCATAAATGTTTAGTTGATTCTAGAAGTTTTGCACCTATCATGCCTACTTCCATATGTCAAAAGCTTGGTTTGACACCAAGTCATTCAAAGAGGACAACATCACAATTGGATAAGATAGTAGTGCATGTAGTTAGTGAATTGAGGGATGTGAATATTCAAGTATCATTTGAGCCACAAGTCTAGATGACTATCAATATCCTTATAGTAGACATACCTGAAGGCTATGAACTACTGCTAAGTAGAGACTAGTTTAAAACACTCAACAAATATCTCTTTATAGACTTTTCCCATATATGGCTAATATGGAAAGGAGTATTAAATCAAATAAAAATAAATATAAAACTGATAATGAAGTATCCCATCATGGAATATAATTTCAAGAATTAAGAGGTCAAATATGAGTCTCATAGCCTTAGTATTTACACTTTTACTACACAAACTCAAGTAAAAAATATAGAACCTAAAGGTTCCACATAGCTATGGACATTATACATTGACGGTAATAGATACAAATAAGGATCAATCTTGGGAATTGAGATTATTGATCCATAAGATAAAAATTTCTTGGTAGCATCAAATTGAAATTTCTATGCATGAATAATAGAATTGAATATGAGGCTTTAATTCTAGGATTACAATTTGTACTTAAGAACAATGTAAAGTAAGTATTAGTATTTGGTGACTTAGATCTAGTAGTTTTCCAATTTAGAAACAAATATCAATGTAATTTATCTAATTTGAGAAGGTACAAGCATAGAGCATGGGCCATGATCGAAATCTTTGAAGTTTTCAATATAGTATCCCTCTCTAGAGAGCAAAATCAAGCTACCAATTTGCTAGCTACTACTATTTTTGATCTAGATCCTCTTCAAGAATATAAGGTAAAGAGGTTCTCCATTGATTTAGTTCTTTGTCCCTTTGTTCCTAATAATGTAGAAAATTTCCAAGTTTTTGACAATGACCAACAAATTTTTTAGTTTCTAACAAATTTAGGGGAATTTAGTCTTAAATAATAGATGACAAGGATATTAATCACCTTTATCAAGAAGAATTAGATAGGGAAGGTATTCTCGAAATTAAATAAAATTACATCCCATCTAGGTTGGTCTCTTTGGAAAGGTCATTTGACATAGACCCTTAAGCTCAGTAGATCATGCAACCCAAGGTCAATGAATTAGATTTAAAAAAATAAAATCTAAGAGATGAACATAGCTCATGCTATGTTAATATCAGTCTTAGCTTCATCTCAGAAGAGAGACATCAAATGAAGGATTTAATCATCTGCTAAAAAGATGTGATTACTTGGACATATGAATATTTGAAAGTATATGACCCGTAGGTCATTACTCATACAATTCCATTGAAGTTAGATCATAAGAAATTCAAATAGAGGTAGATATTAGTCAATCATATTTTGGAGCCTCTCATCTAGAGAGAAGTGGAGAATTTTTTAAATACAAAAATCATCTTTCTAGTGAGATATTCTACCTGGGTGGATAATTTGGTCCTAGTAAGAAAGAATAATGGTGAGATAAAACTATGTGTGGATTTTAGGAACTTGAATAAGGCTTCTAAAAAAGACAATTATCCCCTACCTTCTTTAGATGAAATGATATAGAGATTAAGTGGTTCTAAAATGATGTCCTTCTTGGATGGATTTTTAGGCTATAATCAAGTACTGGTATAATATAAGGATAGAATGAAGACAATGTTCACCATGAAATGGAGAACTTACACATATAAAAGGATACCATTTGGCCTAATAAATGTGTGAGAAACCTTTCAATGTGCTATGGATCATGTCTTTAAATGATTGATAGTAAAATGCATAATCATTTACATGGATGATCTTATGGTGTTCTCAAAGAACATGGATGATCATATAGGCCACCTCTAGTCCATATTTGAGAGATACAGAAGGTTTGGTGTTTCATTAAACCCAAAGAAGAGCATATTTAGAGTCACTAAAGGAAATATTTTGGGACACATCATCACCAAGGATGGGATCACCATTGATCCAAACAAAATTTAAGGAATTTCAAGGATTGAAACACCAAACAACAAGTAGGAGATCAAATTATTCTTCAAAAAGATTAACTTAGTAAGGAAGTTCATCTCAATATTTGGAAAAAAAATTAAACCTCTAAATGCCATGCTCAAATAGGATACTAAAATAAAATTGACAACTGAAGCTCGAAAGTCCTTCTAGGACATTAAAGATACAATATCACAAGATCCAGTACTAGTCAGTCTAGATTATAATAAATATTTTTACTTGTATTGATTCACTTTAAATTATACAATTGCTACTATCATAATGTATAAAAAGAATGAAATTGAGCATCCAATTGTTTTTATGAGCATAAATAAGAAAGATGTAGAGCTCAAATACTCTATGATTGATCAATAGATTTTTTACCTTATCAAAGTAGTAAAAAAAATTGGCATTACATCTTGAGGAATTAAATCATTGCTATTGTGCATGACCCTACTATCAAGATCACCCTATAATAAAATTAATTAGGAAAACATCAAGGCAATAAGATGGCAAAGCTACAAGAATTCAATATAGAAATCAAACCTACAAAAATCATTTAAGGTCAAGGCATCATTTATCTCATAATTGAACATGATCCATGCATCACTATTGAAGAGATATGTGAGGCTCAAGTGTCTAAAGGGGAATGGTATACCGATATCATATAGTATTTTCTTGTAGGTACTTGTTCCTTGGGGATTAATATAGAGAAGAAGAGATTTGAGGTTCAAAGCTACTCATTACATGATCAAGAAGGGAGTTATTTATAGAAAAAACTATGAAGTTAGTTACCTGAGGTGTGTATCTATAGAGGAAGCTAAATAAATATTATAAAACATGCATCAAAAAATAGGTAGTGGTCATCCTTTTGAGAACACCATAGCCCACAAGATCTTAATAATGGGATAATATTATCCAACAATTTTTAAGGATGATCATGCTCATCTGAGGACATGCCACGAATGTTAATATTTAGCTAAAAGGGAAATACATGTAACAATACCTTTACATTCAATTGTTGAAGGAAAGCCATTTGCCTAATGGGGTTTATACTTCATTGGAGTCATCAACCCAAATTTATTATTAAGTCATAAATTTTTGCTTACTTCTACTGACTACTACACTAGATAGACTGAAGCTATGGACACAAAGAATTACAAAGCACAAGAAGTGATCCACGTCTTCGAAGAACAAACAACAACCAAATTTAACATTCCTATTTATTTATTTTGTGACAATGGATTAAATTTCACATCAGTAGAATTTAATGAGTGGGCACATGATAACCATATTATTATCAAGTTAGATTTTAACCATTACCCTCAAGGAAATGGATTGGTAGAATTAATGAATAATAATCTGATAGATGCAATTAAGAAATTAGTATAGGACAAGCCCAAGAACTGACACAAATTATTGAAGTATGCTCTTTAGGTAGACAAAATGAGATATAAGCAAGCCTTTAAAACTTCACCCTATCCAGTGGTGTATGGGCATAAGAATGTATTCCTAATCATGTTGAAGTTACCCACTTATTAGTTCATGTAGGAATATATATAGAGCCATGTGATGAAATAAAATCAAGATTGTTAGACATAATAAAAATGGAATATTCAAGGACTAAGGCCTTATAGACATTAAAAAATCATGAGGATGTGGTCATGAGGTGGTTTGATAAGAGAGTGAATCTCAAAGCATTCAAGATTTTGGATCTAGTGCTACTTTGGGATAAAGACCATGAGAAAAAATGACAACATGATAAGTTTTCCCCATTATGGATTGGACCATACCATATTTTCAAGATCATTAGTAATAATACATTTTATCTAAAGGACTTTTAAGGCAATGAGCTTACATATCCAATCAATAGATAGTTCCTAAAGTAGTACTTTAGGGTTGTGCCATCTGTAGACATTAATGATTAATGAGGGATAAACAAGTGTAGTTATATGATTAGAATAGATTAGATTTATTGCTTTCTTAGTTTAGTTTCTTTATTTTCTTAGTTTATTTTCTTTCTTTTTTAGATTATATTTTTTGATTTATTAGATTAGTTTCTTTCTTTCTTAGAGTAAATATTCTGCTTTCTAGATCAGTTGTTTTAATGCTTTATCTAGAAATATAACTATGTTTTCTTTGACCATAACTAAGATAAAAATACAAAACAACTGAGATTATGCTTAAATAGACTTTTAAAAAGGGGAAATTAAAAATTTGTCACTTTGGGACTCATTTACAAATTGGGCATATTTTTATGTTTTGATTTTTTATGATGAAGGTATGTAATCATGAATCAATCTAGATATTATCATAATTGGATAATTTCACTAGGCATGAGGAAGTTAATCTTAAATTTAAAATTTTTTAGAAAGTCTTCTTATCTTTTAGATGAAATGCACTTGTCACATTAAATACCTATTGTAATTCACAATTTGGGTATAGGTGTGGCTGGTAGGAATGTTTCAGTAATGATTTGTTTTTATAATTATACTAGTTCACTAGGGTTCCATCTCTTCAATTCTCATTCAAGAACAAAATAAAAACAAAATAAGAAAATAACCAATGGGTTCAAAAGAGAAAAATACTATCTAAAGGAAATCAAAAGGCTCATATGATGAAATATGGTCAATGTACCATGCATTATGGTTAATAGAAAATAATGGAAAGAGAAAAAAAGGAGCCTAAGGTATCTTTATCAGGGTTATGGATGCCTAGATAGCAATAGAGCAATGCTTGATCTTTCTTTGATTTAATGCACTTTAAGAGAAACTAGAACAAAACCTGTAATTTCATCAAGCCTTTGAAAAACTAATCACAATAAGGGATAAATTAATTACACATTTGACACACAGATCCAAAAAATTGGAAGGTAAGTATGTTGTGTGAATCCACTTAAGAGTCTCTTTCATGTTTTTGATTTAAGTATTCTTCTATAACATAGTTCATGATGGATTTATGGATTGCTAACTAAAGTTATGGGTTCTTGAATACTCAAGAGTATTCCCCCTATGAATCACCATTTGTTGTACCAAACACACCTCTATATCTAAAAATGAGGACCCTTGTTCAAATTATATATATTTTTTTATAAATTAAACATTCAACTTGATCAGTAACCAATGTTAAATATCTTATGATGATCTAGTTTGTTAGCACATAATATTTATTTGATTCATCTAATGTTGCTAAAGTTTGATTCTTATATTTCCATGTTGAAAGTTTAATGGGATCTCATTTATTTGAACACTACCTAATGGAATTATACTTTATGATTAAATTTAATCTTTATTTTGAGTAACCCTTATTATTTAATCATATAATTAGATCTATGTTTAAATAATGTTAAAAATCCTTAGTCTATGTATGTTAGCCTAGGTCTTTTTTTTGAAATGAGATTCAAAATTTACTAGGGATCAATTTATTATATTTTGAACTTAGTCTGAAGATTTATCCCAAAACTTTAGTCCAAAATATTCATACTAAGCCCTATTTTTCTTGAAGCCCCTAGTCTAGTTTGTTCTTCACATGGTGCTAGACATTATTTTTTATAGTCTCCAAAAAGCTTATTTATTTTATTCTATCGTATGCCTATATAAATGGGCCAAATAAAAGGCAATAGTGTCAAAATCACATGTAAATCCAAAATTCAAATAATTAGATCTATAGTGCACATTAACTTACACATTGTAGATCTAATAATCCAATATCAAGATTTCTAATTTTGGCCTACATACCCAAATTTTGCTTGGATTGAACAAATGAGTAGATTTATAAATCTTTGAAGGATTAAAATATGACGTACTCAAGTTTTGAAGAGCCAGATCATCACTAAGACATCATGCAAAAAATATATGGGTTAACTTATGCATTTTATAAGTATTCTTAGAAAGCCTCACAGGGCTGAAGGATCATATGGAATCAATGTTCTTAGTGCTAATATATTACTCTAAACATTTCATGTCTTGATGATATTTATATCACAAGATCTAAGCCTTCAAATATTAACTTGTAGAATGGGATGTGTGCACAAACATAAAAATTAAGCTTAAAAATTAACTGTTTGGTGTTCAAAGTGTGACGATCACACAAACATCATTGACAATCATGAAGATGTCATTGATGGTCATGCAGATGTCAAAATATATCTTGGAAATTATCCATTGGGTTTAAATATTGATGGTCATGTAGACATCAATGAAGATCATGTGGATGTTAAATGATGGTCATACAAATTCTAAAATTATCTCAACAATTATCCATTAGGGTTAAAATATTGATGGTCATATGAACATAAATGATAGTCATGTAGGCATCAAATGATGGGCATGTAGATGTCAATTTTAAGCCATGATAGATATCTATTTGGATTAAAATAATCCAAATATATATAGACTATGTTAATTCATACAAAAAGATCCAATGGTGCAAGATCACTGAGACTTTTCAAGGGGCCCAAAACCAATATGAAGTTGCCATGTGGCATGTTTTCATAAGCTTGAAAGTAAAAATTGACTTTGGTCTCATTTCAAGAAAGCACAAAATAGGGACATTATCTAAAGGCAATAATGGTCATGCTTTAATTAAATGGATAGTTCATCATGGACATTTCTACATAGACACAACATATTGGATTATGAAATAATGAACAACACATGAGTCTTAGACTTAATTTGATAAGCAAATATAGAAAAGAAGATATAATAGTATAACAAGAGAAGGAATCTCAAATATTAAGGTGACATAGCATAATATTTTAAGATAAAGACCCTACAAATCCTTTCAAAGGAATTTTATATTCTATAAAGGTAAGGGCAACATGTAACACATAGTAACGAGAAGTTAGTCCTAGTTAAGTAATGATTTTGGATCTGAGGTATTGGTAAAGGGGCACTTGTACTTATCACATGTCTAAGTTTCATTATAAATGGCTAACTTAAAGTATTTTATAGGTTGTTCTCAGAACTTATAAAAAATTTATTTATTTCTATATTTATTTTTCATGTAGTTTGATCTATAATTATAAAAAATTGTCCTTCTTTCTACACATGCACATGTTGCATAGATTTTACAAGTGGGTGACTTAAATTGATGATTGTAATAATACTCTTATATAGTTTTGACCATAGTTATAACTCAAGTTATGAATATCACTTGTAATGACTTTTCATGGACTTGGAAGATGAGTTGACCCATTCCCCAAGCCTATTTAAACAATTGTAATCCACTAGTTGGAGGGGTGGGAAAATTTTCAATACAGAAGAGTAGAAGCAATTTTAATTTTAAATAAATGTGTTTATGTAGTTTCTCTCCAATCCTTGTGTGATTAGGATTATATTTTTGGTTGTATGATTTAATAATTCTTAGTGTGAAATAGAATAATTATTTCTTATCTTAATTGATGTGCTAGTCTTAGATGTGCAAAAGCTATTTAATGATTATAAAATTACATTTATTATTTGTAATTAAGTTGATATAATCATGTTCTGAATGTGTATGAGTGCTTTATTTTGATGTATTTTTCTATGTGTGTGCAAAATATGCCTTAGATACCTCATTATCTTGAGACATAATCTCTTGAAAAAGGGTGTATAATACCTTCTCTAAAAGGGGAAACCTTTAACTAAGGCTTGTGAGTCTTCTATATCAATATCCCTTTAGAATTTTAAATTGTGTCTAATTGTGTGTGTGTAATAGCTGCTTACAATAAGCATAGGTTTTGAAATCACTTATCCATTTATAAAATAGATAGAGAGGTGATACTTGAAAACCAAAAATTCTTCTTTTTTGCCTTACCCTTCCCTCTTTTTTGAGTTTTTTGAGATCTATCCACTTTAGATTAGTAACCATCCACCCATCCAACTCATGTAGGAATTCACTATCCTTTAGGAACCACACCTCTATCCAAAAACCTTGTTAATAACATGCATACACTAAAAATTATTCCATCAATAGGTTTTTTTAATTGCATACCTATAACTTATCCCTTGGAGTGGAGTTTACCTCCATTAAGATTATAAAATTTCCTCCATTAAGATTCTAAAATTTTAGAGTATACCTCATTGACTATGGTGTGCATAAGAAATTCATCAACACATCCCAAAATAGGGGAAAATATAATGAAACCAAAGAATCTAAAAGACAATAATGGCTAACTATAAGATATGATAAAGAGAGATAAATTAAAGATATGCTATAGAAAAAAAAAAGTGTTGAGAAGTAAATATCATAAATTGAGAAAGATATATACAACGAGCATCACACATGCTAAAGAAAAAATATGAGATTAAATAATGTATATAAATGTGAATTAAATATGAAATAAATAATCAAAAATGATGTGAAATATCCTTACACACATTATTAATATCATCTATCAAATATCACTATAATTGATATATAACTCAAACCATAGCCTCTTCTACCTTTTGTAAGAGTCATGCAAGGACTACCTTGTAGATGAGTTCCAAATAAAAATTAGGTACAATAAAATGAGGAGGATGTGAATCCTCCATCATAATAATGATATAAGTGAGGAATAAATGGTGACATTTGGGAAGGAATGTGACACACATCCATGGGTCTATCTAAAAATTTTGGTCATGTTCCTCTAGCCTAGGTGGGTGGACCAAGTGAAGGTTGATAAGAATATTGAAATGAATGAATTATAAATTCTATAAAATGATTATATATGGCTCTAAAATTATCCATAAAATGTGTAGAAAACTTGTCCTAAAAAATATACACATCCCCATTTTTTATGATATAATCAAGGGTAATCTTTGGAAGTGGAAGGTTTAGTTTAAGGTAAAAACTAACCATCTCAAGATGAATTGAATTTAGGTACAATCATATGGATTTATATTTATTTGAATAATGTGTACTAGTATTATGGAATAAACAAGATCACCTAGGATTATAAGATTGGGTTTTTCAACTATAAATGGTAGGATTTGGGCATTTTGACTTATCCAATGCTAAAATTCATTACAAAACTATACAATCTTGATCTGAATTACTTGATATCATGACTTGAGACCTTATTAAACTTAAAATATGTATCTTACTCTATGGTGTATGGGTGTGGTGTTGTAACCAAGATATACAAAGGAAAATATCATAGTCTATCTAAGATCTCATTGAATAAATCATCATCATTGAATGGATCAAAAGGAAGTGACATTGAACTAGATTGAGCCTCCATGGGATTAAAAGTAGTAATAACTAGTTATATAAGTGTAGATAGTATATATGGAGGAATTAAACTTGAAGTATCATTATATATATATATATATATATATATATATATATATATATATATATATATATATATATATATATATATATATATATATATATATATATATATATATATATATATATGATAAGGTCCTATTATACATTGATCATCAAGTATTATTTAAATATGCTTAAAGATAACTATAACTACATGTAAATTAGATATTAGAACTGGCTCCATATTAAACCTATTAGCATACATTAAATAAAGAGTAATGTAAGGAAATTAAAATGGAGAAAGATTTATAGTTCAAATAATATCAACTAAATTGATACTATAAGATAATGAGGATTTCTCATAGGATCATTGAAGAGAGGAATAGTGATGAATGATTTTTGTATCCTTAGCTTGGGCATCAACAAACAAGTATGGATCATCCAAGGTGTATCCATCATCATAATTAGGAGTGGTGAATTATACATTAAGGGATTCAACCACTATGTTTCTAAAATATAAATGGGAAGGATATTTATTCAAAATGACCACAAAAGTGGGAAACTAATTAGTTGCCTTCTTATTAGAATTGGTTTCAAGGTAAATGGAAACTAAGATATGATTCTAGAAGTAACATCCAATATTTTGTTCTTTTAGGCTAATCTCATCAGGATATCAATTATTATAATAAATTAGGTTGGGTTGAATGATTACCACAAGCTCAGGGTGACCATTGTAACCTCATTTTGAGTTGATCAAATAGCTAAAATAGTGATACTCATTGAATTTTATGCTAGGTAAAGATTAAAGGGTTAGGATTTTATAGACACCAAATTATTTGAATCATTTAAAATTTCAAGGGTTACTTTCACCTTGTACCTTATAAATGTAACCCATTTTAAATTCAATGCATTGGCATGCAAAAAAGGCCATGGCCCTTATATGATGAGTCCAAGGGGGATAGATAAAATTTTTGTAAGATAGATAAAAATTTAATATCATGACATTAACTCTAATTGTAATAAATGGTACCATGACATGAAGCTAATTACATCATAATGGAGGAATTTTTATTAGATCATCATATACTTGGCACATAATTTGGGTAGACTTAAGGTTACATTTAAAATATCCTAAGGTTAAAACTTATTATAGTTAGGTGACACAAATTCCATAGCCTTCATTTATCAAGGGTTACTTGAATCAGATGTCACCATCTTAGATGTTAATAAACAAATTAGGGTCATCTGCATGAGATAATATTTCTTCATGGATCATATATGTGATATAAAATCTTAACACATAGATGCATTAATAGTGTGATTAACATGGATGGATATTTATTCACATTTATTCAAGGTACTTTCCTTGGACCTAGGAAAGGTAACTTCTTACACCATAGGTAATGGTAAAAAAATGCTCATATAATATTAAAGATAAATAACGTAGTTTTGATGTTATGAATAAGTAATCATAATATAAATAAATTATATTTAACATAGGATTATATAAAGTTATTATATGGGATCCCACTCATCATAGTTATTATGAACTAGACATGACTACAAAAGAGGGATTAAATTATGAATTAGATCAATGGTAGACAAATTTGAACTCAACTAAATCTGATTTGGATTCAAAGTGTATAGTCTTAGCACTGTCAATATAGTTGATGGAAAAAAACTAACTATATTAGATTGGTTGATGCATTTGGTGAAATATAAACATTAAAAATAGATTGTATTAGCCTAGTCGATATAGTATAATCAAAACTAGGTAAATAAATAGATTGTAATGATTTATTTTATATAGTAGAGGCATAATTATAAAAATATGATTTACCAAATTGGATAACATATTTTGACCTAAAATATAAATAAAATAATTTGTCAATCTGGTTAATACATTATAAATAAAAGTGGTCAAAGAAATAGATTATGTTGAGCAAGCCAATTTAGTTTTGGAGTCATGAACTTATACTAGGCTAGCTGATATGATATTATCAACATAAAACTATAAAAGTATGGAAAATAAATTTTGGATATCATAACGTACATAATGTAAATATTTATTTGAACCAAATAGATGAAAACTGATGTGGAAGATAGTATTTATCTATTTTATAAGTTGTGTAATAATAATGAGGAATGTGAGGCCATGGCCCTTATTTAATGAAAATAAGTATCAATGTAGGAAATAACATGCATCATTATTTTCATGTTCACCAAGTTTTCCTCATTATTTAAATAGTGGGTGTTAACCATGGTTTCAATAATATTATCAATTGGTTTAGAAGACGTTTGATTTTGATTATTAGCTTCTTGACTTTGAGTATGATTTGGTAGAGGATTGGAATAGATGGTAAGGTGAGAATTATATTGGTGAGGTGATTCATGTTTGATCTTAGAGTCATGATCATTAGTTACATTATCATATGTTTACTAACAATATTTATTCATGGCTTCATGATCAAATTTAGGGCCAAAAACTAACTCAAAAGTTGGGATTTTATGTTACATATAAGTTTCATGAGAATGAATCTAAAATGTGTGAAACCAAAAATAAACTAAGGGTAATACCAATGGGCACTATGATGGTAAGGATCAATATATATATGTGAGGGTCTATGAAGGTGTCTCCTAATATCATATAGGGAAATATGTTGATGGGTTTCATAATATTTGACTTTTGAGGGAGGATGAAGATGTTAGAATGGACTTCTGTTAATAGGTGGGTAAAGAATCACTTCATTGGAGCTCCCTAGCATATTTGAATGGATGGTTTTATTAGAATCATAAATATTAGAGATAAAATCATTAATAACTTACTTATTTTTAGGTTTCACAAGAATTTAGGTACCAAGATTTGTTTGGGAAGGCCTGAATTATTTTATAAGGTAATCTTATCATTTGTCTTGATCTAAGGCTTCTTCCAATGATTTTTTAGAAAGAGTCCTAACAATGTATTGAAAATTTTAAATTATTGGATTATTATATAGGTAAAATATGTTCTCTTCCATCATATTTTTCTCAATTTTTTTGGCTAATGCTTTCCAACATTTGATAAATTTTTGGTTAGTATCTTGTTATGCCTTTTTGTAATTATAAAACTGAGCTAAGTTTTATTTGATAAATAATTAGATTAAAATATTGGCAAAATGCATTAACTAATTATTCCAATATATTAATGAAGTTAGATCTCAATTGATTTTAACATTTTAAAACATCACCAAAAAATTGACAAGAAGTTTGGTAGTTATGAAGGTGTTAAGTTTACTTCAATAAATAATTAGATTAAAAATATTAGTCCAATGCATTAACTAATAATTCCAATATATTAATGAAGTTAGATCTCAATTGATTTTACCATTTTAAAACATCTTCAAAAAAATGACAAGAATTTTGGTAGTTAAGAAGGTGTTAAGTTTAATCCAATCTTTATAAATGTATAAAAGGAATTTAAATGCAAAGTAGGATTAGTGGATCTATTATAGTGTTATGTTATGAGTGATACAACCTATGTAAATTTTTGTAATTTGAGGGACTAAGGGTTCATTTAAATTTTTTTTTATAATTTTTTTCAAAGTGGCAATTTTAGAATGAGGTCTCTAAGAGATTTTATAAGTGGGGGTTGGTGGTGTACTTTGATTTGGCATTTCCAACTGAACCTATTGATATATTGCTTGCATTTTCATAATTTTTTCATCAATTTCATCATTTGGGAATTATTGGTAGTTTTAATGTTTTCCATTCGAATCATTTTTTGTAATATGGTGTGTTTATGATCAAGTTTATTTTTTTTGGAGGTAGGGTCTTGTGTGTCATATTGGGATGCACTAGATGTGGAATTAATATTAGTATAATTGTGAACTCTTTAATTAGGCCCAATAAATAAGGACCTTTTATGATACTATCTATACTAATTATGGTGTATTAGAAATGAAATATGGAAGTTACAAATTAGTTTTCCCCCAATCCTGTATAAAAATTATGAGTTGGGGAAGGGGGATATTCCATACAGGGTGACATTATGATGTGATAAACAACCAAAATGTCCTTTCACCTATGCTTAGGATGTTCTTGGAGAAAAAAATTCATTTATTATATATATTGTATATCACATTCCTCTTCAACCTCAAGGTATTAGACTAGGTGACATTATTTACTATATTTATTATCTTTAAGATTGTTATGTCTCATAGTGTTTGGATAAAAAAGCCATATTATAATCATTGGCAACATAATCTTGAGACATAAAATTTATAAGTATTTTTTATAGAAACTCTATTAGGATTATTTAGTTTCATAAAATTAGGATTGCTATAAAATCCTTGGAAATCCTGGTGGGGTTTCTCCTTGAATTGGTCTAAGATATGTTCCATTTTGAAAGATAAAGGATAAACTGTACTAAGTTGGATGATGTAGTTGATTGTACAATAATTATAATAATATACCATATCAAGTTGGCTAAGATATTAAAAAACATGAATATGAAATATAAATATATATCTATTTAATTGATATAGTTTGATCCTAAAACAAATTATATCAGGTTGGTTGATGCAATTGGAAAGAAACTCATTACTATATTGAGATAAATAGTGTAGTTATGGAAGGTACAAAACTGTATGAGGCTAACTGATGTAGTTATTGAAAATCAAATTAATATCTTGAGCTAGTATATTCTAGGAATAAAGAAATTTTTATCATGTTGGCTAATATAGTTTGATCAAATATAATAAACTAACCAAATATTATTAAATGAACAAAATAGTTTTTGGTATATAAAAGGTATAACTAATATATGTGTACCTAATTAATAGGCTCTCATATATACTGATCTCATGGGTAAATAGTTAACAAGGCCAAAATTTCAATAACTATATAGGATTCCACCATCTCATAATTACACTATCCCATCTCTTAGGTACATTAATATTAACTTCTCATGGATAAACACTTATTGGTGTAATAAAAAACCAAACAATTGAAAGGGTTCCCATTGTTTGAAAATAAAAATTTGGGATATTTCAATATATCATGAGGTACATGTAAGTTAAATTGTGTGTGTGTGTGTGTACACACACACACACACACACACACACACACACACACACACACACACACACACACACACACACAAATTTTTATCTAATGGATTGAGTATTGGGGTAATACCCTTAACACCATGACTCAGGTAAAACTAGTGACCTCTTTTCCAAGAATGGCATCTCTTATGAGTTTTACAACTACCAAATCATAGTTATAAATTAAATTAAAAGAATAGTATAAAAAATAGAGTGAAATTTATGAAATAAATAAATCAACATTCAAGTGATATTGGGTAGATTGGTATAGTTGGTTAGGAAAACTAATAAAACTAATCACTATCAATATGGATGATGTAGTTAGAAAGAGGAATAAAACTATATAGGGTTGGTTGATGCACTTGGAATTAAAATTGGTAAAATTAAATTGTATTAGGTTGGTTGATGTAGCTAGCAAGAAATGCATAATTATATCTTGTTATACAATGTAGTTGGAAAGAGACACATAACTATATCATGTTGGCTAATGCAATGTGGATATGGTTGATGAAAATGTATGATGATGTGAAGAAAAATTGGATATACTAAAAATGATAAAATAATCCACCCAGAGGTGGAATAAGACTCATGTTAGGTTCATTAGAATGTGTGCACAGTCTAGGAAGACCTATAACTATCTTTTATCTTTCAATAAACTAGGACTCAAATAAAGTCATAAAAATAGACCTTGTATATACATGGATGATTGAATAGTCACCTAGAATAATTTTAGACCTAGAAAAAGGTAATATACACTCAAATTTAAAGAGGAAAAGGTTCTAAATCCTAATCATATGGCATGTGGTACAACTCTCTAAGTCTTAATGATGGGCAAGTGATTTTAGTAATGATTGTAAAGGTTCAATTAAATGGCTATAAAGGTGAAAGTAAGGTTAATGTATGTAATTGGCCGTAAAGAGGGTAAAAAATAAACATAATTTAAGGTAAAATGGTCAACCAAATAGGGGTTTATGCAAACTAAGGTGATAAATGGAAAACTTGAGAAACTCTATATCTATACCATATTATTATATATAACAAGTAACATAAACAGGGATGAACACATATATTAATAATATAAATGACAAAAAATAATAATAATATACTAAGTAAATAAAGGGAAGATAGTAGGGATAGATATACTTACCTTTGGGTGGACTTGTCAACACTTCAATCTCCCCCTTTGGTTCAATTGGAATGTTGTAAGAGACATTTTAGGTTGAAGACCTCAAATGGAAAGATTAAGACCTAGATATATTTATTTGGGGAGTCTAAAGAATATTACATATCTATATTTCAACTACTTCTATTGAGATTCAATGACCATAAATAAGGTAAGACCTCAAAGATAATATATTGACCTCTGATTCCTCAAAATACTAGTTAGGATCTTAAATGTGACTACAAGTAGTGTATGAATGTGATATATCTATTTGTAAATTAAATATGATGCATATGTATCACCCAGGATGATCTAGTACAAATGATATAAGATAAAATTATAATTGTATTGGACTAGATGATATAGTATAGGGAAGGTAAGTATGAAAATGAATATATTGGCTTGGTTGATATAATAGGATATAAGGAAACTAGAAAATATAAATGGAAAGTAGAAGAAGAGGTAATATGGAAGAAGACTTAGATGAATTAAAACTAATAGTAATGAAAATATGACATAATAGTATGCAAAAATCTCTTTGAGCTTACCATGAGTTGATCTTAGTTCATTCCCAATGCACATTTTAAGTTGTGCACTCAAGGAGATTGATGTGTTGATGATCCTCTACATGAAAAATTGTCAATAAAGTGATAAATTAATATTATACATTTTTGTCATGATTTTATTTTACAAGGAATAAGGGAATGATTAATAAAAAATATAAAAATGTGACCATTATAAGACTACTCTGATAATTACAATCTAGGATCATATTATTCTGATA
Source organism: Torreya grandis (assembly GCA_037957365.1). Taxonomy (NCBI): domain Eukaryota; kingdom Viridiplantae; phylum Streptophyta; class Pinopsida; order Cupressales; family Taxaceae; genus Torreya; species Torreya grandis. The sequence goes on from JARHVA010009384.1 coordinate 94,599, forward strand.
GTGACAATCTACCTCAAAATTAGTACATATGGTATGATAAGGGTTGCATATATTTTTAGAGTCTATAAATCTAACACCCTATTTTTTATATAATGCCTATAATATTCCTCTTCAAAATTTGGAACTAAATTTGTAAGACTAATATAATGCATTCTCCTTAATCTAATCCCTAATTCACTCTAAGGGACCTTGCAAGGACACAAAATTTTGGATTTTATTTTTAAGAGATTTCATCAATCAGTCCCATGTTGGATGATTTCATCATAATAAACACTCATGTAAGTAAAAAATAAATTTCATTTATATAATAATCCTATCCATTATCCATAAAATATAAGATGCAAGATATTATTAAATTATATACACTATTTCATCAATACTTCATTTGGTAAGAATGAAATAATAAACACTTCAATAGATAGAAAATGCATTAGATAACAATGTTGAGGATAAATTTTGTAATTATGTTATCATGTGGTGTAATTTTATTATGTGTTATCTATTATTTTACCCTAAATTGGTTTTACAAACACTAATAGGATATAAATTAGTAGAATAATTCAAAACACTAAATATGACATTTAAGCATGAATTTGAATGTAAAATCTTGAAATATATTGAAATGATTTGATAAATGGCATATTCTAAATATATTAGGTATAATAAAGACATGAGTATTTTTATTTTATAACTAATTACATAACTATGATTATGTTTTGGAAGTGTAAAATAGACTGAAGCACATATGCGATTTTTTAGGTTTTATAACTATATTTTTGTCTAGGTAGGGTTAGTTATGTTTAATCTAGGTCAATATCAACTATTGATAAACTTTAGTGGTTAGTAGGGACATGTTCAAAAATATAAGATAATGAATTTATGGTCACCTTTGCATGTCTCTAGAATATGTGTATGTGTAATGACAAACCTTAATGATACACATAATTCCATAAATAAACCTCTTTCACCTTGACACTATAAGAATGCTTGTGAGTGATAGAAACCTAAAAAAATAAGGAAAGTGTAATGAGTTTAGTTCAACCCAATCACCATTATTCAATGATTTATCATTTACTATGTATTTGATTCTATGAGGAGGGTAATCAACCCACACATAGTTTTCTCACCTAGTGTGATTGTGTAATTGTGCTCCTTTTCTATATGAATGTAACTAATGAATTTTAATTGTTACTTGACAATTATTACTTTGAATTGGATTTAGTCTGATTCATAATAATATTGTGAGTATTCCTAGTGAATAATTCATAATTTGGGAAGAATATAAAATATTTTCAAAATGTGAAATAGTGTATATATATGTACTAAATAAGTTCCAATTCCCCTATCAAGTGAGGCCTTGATTTTTATATATGAGTCCAATTCAATAATTTATCCTACCACCAATAGTATAGGGAGATTGGCTAACCCTAAGGAAACATTCTATTTTTAAAATTAGTCATTTTTGGGAGAGGAAAAATACATATAGAATTAATTCAATATCGATTGGTGATACTGACCTAATTTGAAATTATTGACCCATGTACATGTAGAATTAACTGAATACATGATAATCAATGTGCAAGATAGTATGTTGATTTAAAAAAAATAGTGAGATTCATGTAGGTGTGAAATAGAAGAATGGAATGACCATTCTTACTTTTGTTGATTTCATAACACTAGTGTGGGAATATATGGCTATGGTAAATGCAATTATCTAACCCAAAATATGTATAGTAATGATTTTAAATCTTTACAAGATCTATTCTATCACCTATATATTTGTTTGATACTTTAGAATGTGTTAGAATGAACATTGAGTCCATATAATATGTAAAACCATATATCTCTTACCTTTTAACTCCTAAAACTTTGGTAAAGGGGTTAACACATGAATTTAACTAACCCTAACAAACCCAATTGTTACTAACTTCTACCTACATAACCATATACTCTAAAGAGGCCCTCAAACTCACATGTATTTCTCCCTCCTAGGTATATGTGTGGAATGGTGATTGTGTGAAACTATATGATATTTATCCTATTATGACCCTTAGTATAATAAATGCAAGTGTATATTGACATTTTGAGTGCTTTATACTTTTAGTTCTAGTAATGTAATACAATATGATAGCTTGGAATGTGAAGTATTTTGATAATACTAAAAAATTTCTTAGTAATGCTTGACGGTATGAACAAAACCATAGATTTTTATATATAGGGATCTCTTGATTTTAAATTAGGACCTATTGACACATGAAAATTTGATAATAAAACAATCATATGGGGATAAACAAATGATCACAATGTGAAAAGTATAGAATGTACTCAAAAATATAAGTCTAGACACTTGTGTAAAGGTTTGACACTTGTGTTGATGCATGTGTCAAACCTAGACACATGTCAAGAGGGTAAATACACAAAGATAACAAAAACATAGATAGGGATCCATGGGATACACTAGATAAAAAATAATTTTACAACATACGGTCCCATAGGGGTAGATAAAAAAAGTGAAACAATATTGAATTGAAGAGGTCCATATGAGATTGTGCCACTAGATATCCAAGTCTCAGTCAAGAGATGTATATATGTAAAAATATATGAAAAGATGTTATGAAACTATGATTGTACCAAATATGGTTATTTTTATCCCCCTCTCCCTTTAATATATTAATGCACAAAAATAAAAAATACTAGTTTAAAGGAAAATAAAATGCATACCTTGGTTTATACAACACATCTTGTCTTTTCTTGAGCTCTCTTTGAAATTTTTTCTTGAATATTTTACCTACAACCTAAAAACATGTCATAGATTTATAAACATACACAATCTATATATGAGCAATAATATAAATTAAAATAAATAAAATATCATGGATATAATACAATTATGTATGTGTCATGTAGTAATGGATCTGGAATATTGGCTCCACCATAGATACTAGAAAAGTGGAAGGGGACTTGAAGCCTCATCCATATTCTATCTAGTAATAGTAATTATTTCACAATTAGTGTTGTATTTGGAGTGGGGAGAGCTATTAGGTGATCATGCCCCTAACCTGGTATAGGAAGAGTGGTGATTCTTCTGTCGAAAGTATCACATCTCAACCAACATAACTCAAGTGAAAAAATCTATAAATATATCATAGTTTAAGATGAATAATTAAATTAATCTCATAATATAAATTTGGTGGGATTAGATGATTTAATCACTAAATTGATAAATAGAACCAAGCATTACTGATAGATAAGGCTCAATGATAGTATGTAAAAGTCCATCCTGGGTATGGTAACAATCCATAATGTGATAAAATTTCATGATACAATAATATCCCATATAAATTTGGTGAATTTAGAAGATAAACCAATGTCTAGTATATATAAGTAATTAAGTATTATTCATGTCCCCTATTATATCTGGTGTTAATAGAAGCATTCTATGTAAATTGACAGATTTTACTTAGTATAAGCACCACTGCCATATAATTTGTATGTATTGATAGTACCAATGTACCAAATTTTGACCCAAATATATATTTTGACCATATACCATGAAGGAGGTATATATGATTTGATCTGGTGCAAATGTGAAGAACATGTTTCCATACATGTCCCCATTGTCATCTGGAGATGATGAGTATTAAGTAAGTGTGGAGGACATGAGTTTTTGGAATGATCCAAATGAAGTCTAAAAATGATAAGGTATGGAAGCCATGCATATATGACATTCCCCCACTAATGTGCCCCCTTTATGAGGTGAGGGGGATATAATCTTATAATCACTAAACTACAAAATGATGAAGTGGTAATGATGTATAGACATTGAGTGTGCAAGATTTGATTTTATAGATTCAATGGTGTGATTTAGTAATTTTGTAAGAAAAGAATGTAATAATATTAGTATATCTGAATGATTCATAGGTATGATGAAATTTATTTTTTATTTTTTATAAAAAATTATTAAATTAGTATATAATATAGAAGAGGTTATTGTTTGGGTCTTAATGAAACTTGTGATTTTTAATTTGGACTATCAACACTCATGATATGGTACTTTGAAGATTTTGTATGTGTATAGTATGAGTTTTGAATATAAATTTCATTTCATTTGTATTTTTAACCTTTTAAAATGTTGAAATCTAGAGATAAATTTTTCAATGATGCAAAAGAGAGTGCCATGACAACTATGATTTGACATACTTTAGACAACCTAGCCAAACATGGTTTTAAAGAGTTGGTAAGGATTTTTTTTATTTAGTTTTCAATTTATAATTTTACATTTTTTTGTAAATTTATTAAAAAAATCATGGGAGGAAAAACACTTCCATCAATAGTTTTGAATAGTACCACCATCACCTCAATAATAGTGTCTAATTTTGGATAGAACCATCTAATGTATGTATCCTGAATTGATGGTACATCTAATGATACCATACATTTTTGTTTCTAGAATTTTTCCTAATTAATTTTATTTTTCATATTTAAATACATTGGATAAAACTTGTTTTTGCCTATTTTTATTTTTAGAAGGACATGGTCTAAATGTAGCTGACTAGGCCATGATATATCATGCTTTATTGGGACAAGTGGCCTGATTAGGTGAAATTCTATATGGTATCCATCTTATTAAAAATTTATACAAGAGGTGGAATCTAGAAACTTATACTTTTTGGCTACCAATATGGGATATGAGAGTTACATTAGAATATTTTTATTGAATTTTTTAGTTTCCAATCAAGCGTGAGAGGGTATAGGTTGTTTGGAATGGTACTCATGGTTATATTCAATGGCCCCATTATTATTTCACTAGGCATCATGGAATATATGTAGAGATAAGTAACATGATATGATTATCTAGTATTATTAGAGGTAATGTTTCATGATTGTGGAAATTTATTTGTCATGTTAGCTTTATTTGTAGTGGTAGAAGGTAGCATCATGTTAATTTCATATCACATGTATCATATCCTCGAACATATTGAGGAAGAGGGTACCAAATATTATTGGGTTCACACCATGATATCTCATTTGTATACATATTTGTATAGATTCTATTTGGAGAGTTTTGGTGTTAATATCAGATCTGGTATCTTATTACATGTTTGGACCTATGAGCATATTGTAGTAATACATCTAGTTAGAGGACATGTAGCAAGATGTGCCCATACTCAGACATTTTTAGAGAGGAGGGTGCTCCTTATTCATAAAGTACATACCATAATGAATTATAATACCATTTTAGATTGATTGACATTAGATTAAATTACATGGCATATATATAGGACATTTTTTTTGTGGCCTAAGGATAAGCATGAGATATAAAGGATTCATATTAACACGTGGTTGGTTAACCACTTTCATATAATCTATGAGTAAATTTAGTATGATTATGTACTTTATCATCTTGACATAGAGTAGGGTGTGACATCAGCTCCATACCCATGGCATCAAATAGTCAAGATTAGGTATGGGCCACATGATAAACCAACACTGACACCCATAGACCTAGACCTTTTACCAGGTAATGAGAGAGATCTTGTGGTTCCCCTAGTGTCAATATATGATGTAGGATGCATATATTACTATATACAGTGGTGGGTAAGGGACCATCAACCTTAATTATTTATAGTTATAATCACCCTACCTAGTGTCAAACTTCTATCTATAGACACTATTTATGAATTATATATCACCTTAGTCTTATACACTTGTAAAATACATATCATGGATGTAAATTAAAATTATAGACCTTTACCACTACTAAAAGGCTCATGTACAATATCTATCTATGCCTAATTACTTATCTCTTAGTCTAACCAATCTTATTCTAATGATCTAGGTCTTTTATCTTACCTAGAATATTATAAACCTAATTATCTTATATATTTACAAGTTATGGACATACACTTGTTTTACAACTACCCAGATACTTTCATCCCAATTAGATGCCTATGTTGACATTAAGTTTCCTATCCCAATGCAAGTGTCTAGTTCTTTAGGTTCATCCAATTTTCAAACAAAATGTGTCTTATGCTTTGGCCTAAGTGATTTAATGGAATATACTATCCAAAGGGATTGGTATAAATATAATATTAATCCTCATTCATTCCTCACCTATCACAAACCAACAATCACTTAATCAAGCATTCAAGTGATTAAATATTCCATATTTTCTCTTATTACATATCCATCATAGGTATACCATATCTATAGGTCTAAAGTATTAAAGGATAATCCCAAGAGCCATATTTTACAAGTTACAAACTAAGTCAATATTATACTTACTTATCTCAAATTTTATGATTAACACACAAGAAAACATGTAAGGGAGAATTAAAAAAGTCTAAGGCCCTCTTCAGAGTATTGGCTGTGTGGGAAACACTCATTGATAAAGGGTTCTTTAGGGAAGCTCTAAACCATATGCCCACTAACCCATTTTTTACAAAGCCAATATGAAGATAAATGATTTTTTTTTCTATTTTATAAGGAATGACAAACCATGACCCAACTCTAAATGAATAATAGTGAAGGTGACACATAACCCACAAACATCTAGATGGTTACATCTAGTTTTAGTAAGTATTCCATATTATAAATATATCTAAGTTATAAAATAGTATTGAAAAAATCATCCCAGGTTGATGAAATTGTTATTTTTTATAGAGGTACAAATTTATATAATTAAGTGACTAGTTTGAAATCTAGATCTAGTCTACTTTATACCTATTCTAGATACAAATTTATATTACCATCAAAACTAGTTAAGTATATTATGTTCATTATTATTTTAATATCTAGTATAAATGTACTTTATATTCTTAACATATATTATCATAATAAATTTATTATATGATTATCTAAGATCTACAAATAATTGTCTTGTTATAGAGATAGTATACCATCCCTATGCCTTAGACTATCCTTTTCCCTTTTAACCCTAGATTCCCCATTATCTATATATATATATATATATATATATATATATATATATATATATATATATATATATATATATATATATATATATATATATATATATATATATATATATATATATATATATGATTATTATTTGAGGTGGTTATAATATTTACCTCTTAAATTAGTAAAGGCATTCAAACATATTGATTTTTTTTTTTTTTTGCACACTTCTCTATTAAAATTACTAAAAAGGTTTCCTATGCAGAAATTGCAAAGATCAAACAAGGAACTAATGAGCCTATTAATGAGTATGTCTTGTTTTATAAGACAATTTCGTCTAAAATGACCAATAATATATAAAATATATATCTTAAAGATATTTTCAATCAAAATTTTCTTGTTTCTTTACATGAGTCCATTGTATTCAAAAATTTCAAATCTTTTGATGACTTATTCCATATTATTTACAACCATGAAATGAAAATTATCTCATTGAAAAAATAAAATATGTAGAAAATACACAAATTACATATACATCTAATATAAATTTTATTATAAAACCATATTATAGGTTTAAAAATCCTAAGCTTTAAAATTAAACAACCACCATGGTTAATGTGGTGTCACAACCACTTAGTCTACTTGTGTTATCCAATTCACCATGGAGAAAAATTTCATGCTTACCTCAGTCTCCCACTTCTTACTCCCAAATATTTTATAGTGTCATCTTATATCTATCCATCATCCTATAGATATTGATATGAGTATACCTCTACCTAAAGTTTATGATGTGAATGCTTATTGTGACTATCGCCAAGGCCTTGGGTGTTCTACAAACATATGTTTTTACAAGAATAAGATCCAAGACCTCATTGATGAACACATACTTAAATTTGATGATCCTTTAAAGGAATCAAATTCAAAACCTCATTATCACAAAAAATAGAAAATATTTAACAATCCTTTGCAAGATCATTCAAACAAGGATCTAGAAGTACAAATGGTATATATTTGCATCCTCATCCACCTCATTTTGGGTACCCATTGGATGGGATTATTGATTCATATATGCAACATATACCTCCTATATTTTAGACAACTTTCATTACTTTTAATGATAGTTAAAATAGGGATGATGACTCAGATGTTCATTCCTTATTCATTTGATCATACCTTGATCACCTACCTAAACACAATGTTATAATTAATAATGGTGAAATTAAAAACATTATCATAACATTGATTATGCATTTAGTTTATACAAATCATGATCTACATCATTCAACTAGATTAGTTGGAGCATTTGATGGGACCTTAAAATAGGATCCTAGTGATATTGACTTACCTTTATATGCAACATATACCTCCTATAGTTTAGACAACTTTCATTACTTTTGATGATAGTGAAAATAGGGATGATGACTTGGATTTTTATTCCTTATTCATTTTATCATACCTTGATCACCTGCCTAAACACAATGTTATAATTGACAATGGTGAAATTGATAACATTTGTACCATAACATTGATTATGCATTTAGGTTATATAAATCATGATCTACATCATTCAACTAGATTAGTTAAAGAATTTGATGGGACCTTAAAATAGGATCCAAGTGAGATTGACTTACCTTTATATGAAACATATACCTCTTATAGTTTAGACAACTTTCATCACTTTTGATGAGAGTGAAAATAGGGATGATGACTTAGATTTTCATTTCGTATTCATTTGATCACACCTTGATCACCTGACTAAACACAATGTTATAATTGACAATGGTGAAATTAAGAAAATTTGTACCATAACATTGATTATGCATTTAGGTTATACAAATCATGATATACATCATTCAAATATATTAGTTAGAGCATTTGATGGGACCTTAAACTAGGATCTTATTGAGATTGACTTAGCTTTATATGTGGGTCCCACTCATGTGGTTACTACCTTCTTGGTTATACCTTCTATGGGTGTCTTTGATATATTATTGGGATGACCTTAGATACATATACTCTTATCAAATACCTTATATATTTATTGGGTGTGTTAAATACATTCTACCAATAAGGTAATTATAGTTTATAGAACTCAATATGAACATCCTCTTGAAAAAAAAACATTTATGACTTGACAATAAATTATCAAACCTCTTAAGGTTAATATTACATAAAAGGATAATCAATAAGAAATCCCTTTACTAGGAATTCAAATTATCTTTATTGTGATTATTCTTTCATTTATGAACTTTATTGAGTGTCTTGACTTACTATTATCTTGCTTATTTGAGTATTTGAATATGTTTCATTGTTTGTGGTGCCCATGCCTCTATTTGCCACTTTAACATTTGAATATGTAATTTTTTTATATGTGGAAATTTAAATATGTCATTCCTTGCTTTGTGGACAATTGACTAAGTCATTTTTCTTTGATTATGTAATATTTAAACACGCCACTTGCTTGAGGTATCCTTGGACTATTATCTTTTGACTTAATTTTGAATGATCTTGTGTGTGTGTATAGTTTCTTATTGAAAATGTATTGTTACTATCTAGAAATTTCTATGATTCACATCAAGTATCCTAAGACTTTGTGTGATAACATTCTTCATGATTTAATGATTTATTTACCTGGACATGTACCTTATATATGCTACATGATTCATACATATATTATATAATTATATTATCCTTTTGAGGTGAGGTGACTACCAGTTTCTACTTCCCCTCATCATAAAGGGGGGGGGCACATCAGTTGGGGCATGCCATAAAGGCATGAATTACACATTAATCTAAATATTTATATTTTAGTGGGGGCACATTTTGAAAACACATTCTCCACATTTATCATAGTTTTAAATTTAGTTGGGGAATGTTTTGGAAACATGTCCTCCACATTGGCACTTACACTAGTTTTTAGTTTTAAATTATAGTGGGGGACATGTTTCAAAAACATGCCCTCTACATTGACACTTACATTAGTTTTTAGTTTATGATTATAGTTAATGAATGTTTTAGAAACATGCTCTTCACACTTAGTTTCAAATTGGCCAAATTCATAGTTGTATGATTTAGATACAAATTTATGGCAAAATTTTATACATTCATACGATTGTTATGAATAGTTTTAAGATGATACTTATCTAAGGTGATTATTCTATGTAATGAGTTATTAATACTACAAAATCAAATCAACATCAAATTTCAAACACCTTTAGGGACTATCATCGCTCACTAGATTAGACTTTTATAGACTAGATTGAGACAATATACTATAATAGTTGGTTCACATTTGGGTATGTTTGAGGTTATTAAATCACTCAATCTTTAAAATTTTATAGGTTGGACTTGATTACATCATCTAACCTCACCATTTTTATAGAGTGATTTGACTTATTTCACTCACACTCATCAAGTTATAAGTATGATTAGGTTGTACAATTGGGCTAATCTCAACTACCAGGTGGAAACTCACCTTTTCTCCAAGGTTGGTGGCATGTTTCCTCATATATATATATATATATATATGGATTTTCCTTATTTTTTATTTTTTCTAGATTTTAATTTTAGTGATTCATAATGCTACATATTTTCAAATCAACTTGCCAAAAGGAAAACTAGTTGCATCGATACATAGGTGTACTCTTAAACCTACTTCTCTTTCAATTTTAATCATTTAAATTATTTAAATTTTAGATTATATGCATTGATTATATATCATAACATGCTCTTGGTTGTAGGTTAGTCACATACAATCACTCAATTTGGACTCAGGCAAAGATAAGGTGTGTTATACATACTTAGGTATGCATTACTTTTCTTTTAAACTAGAAATTTCATTACTAGATTAAAAGAGGGAAAATGTAGACAATATTTTTAAATTATATAACACCTCAATCTTGTACATTGTTAAAACACATAACATGTATGTACATTCAACTTATATACCTTTAATGTTTCTAAAAGGCTTGTAAACACTATCTTTTTATGCATAATTTATTATATCTTAGTTTGATCAATGTTATTGTGATAGCTCAAGTCTTTTATCTTGTCCAAAATGTTATAAACCTGCTTATCTTCCATATCTACAAGTTTTGGACCTACACTTATTTTCTAACTACATGTAACTTGCATCCTAGTCAGATGCCTATATTGATGTAAGTGTCCTGTCCCAACACAAGTGTCTAATTCCCTAAGGTCATCCAATTTACAAATTAAACATATCCTAAAGGTTAGCCTAAGTACTTTAATGAGAGATGTTATCCAAAGGGATTGGTATAAATACAAGATCAATCCTCATTCATTCCTCATCTAACATAGACAAAAAATCACTCAATCAAGAAATAAAGTGATAAAAGCTTCCCTATTTTCTCATATTTCCATATCAGTCATAGGAAAAACATATCTACAAGTATAAATTACTAAAGTATCATCTAAAGAGTAATACATGTAGAGTTACTTTCTAGGTCACTATTTTACTTTCTTATTACATATTTTATGATTCACACACAAGCCAACATGTAAGGGATAACAATATAAGTTTGAGTCCTCCTTATTATTGTCTATGTAGGTAGTTCTCATTGATAGAGGGGTCTTTGGGGTATCTCAACACCACATGCTCACTATCCCATTTTCCACATAGTCCATATGAATATGAATAACTATAGTTTTTATATTTGATAAGGAGTGATAGTCCATAACCTAAATATAAATGTATGAGAGTGAAGGTGACACAAAAACCACAAGCATCTAGGTGGTCACATAAAATTTTATAAGGCATTTCATATTAGACACTTACATCTAAGTTAGACAGTATCTTTGATGTAACCATAATAAGTTGATGTAAGTGTCTATGGATACAAAAGTACAATTTTATAGAATCAAATGATAGATCCAGATCCAAATCTAGTCTACTTTTTACATGTTTAAAATCTATATTTGTATTAGTATCATAACCAACTATCTTGTGTTCATTATCATTGCAATATCTAGCATATTTATACCTTCTATTATTAGCATATCTCAACATAATAAATTTAGTATATGTTTATCTACATTTTGTAATTAATTGGCCTATTATAGAGATAGTTTATCATCATTATGCCCTAGGCTATATCTTCCCTTGTTAACCCTAGATTCCCTTTTATCTAGATATTTAACTTTAAAACATGCCATATGGAGGCATAAGATGAGATGGTGATGTTGGATCCCTTGTGGGACCAAAAACCATAGATGAGGTAGCCATTATAATTGTATGTAAGTATCATATTTTGATTTGCATGTGATTGATATAACATTTTTTTAGTAAAAATAGTTAATTTGTATGTTGTTTTGATCATTCTCAAGTACCATGAGTGGTATTTTATGGTAGATCATGCGGTATGGGATATAACACATAGTGTGCCCATGGAAATTAATAGAGAGGGGTTTATAAGGAGGGTTGTGGGCCTTTTGGGTGCCCATACACCCTTATTTTACCCTATTTCTATAATAGTGGTTGCATATCATAGTATATCCACTAAGTGCAAGGAAATAAATGTAGATATTTATAGGCAAGACATCACACAACATAGTGCTACCAAGATTATGTAGGTTTTGATTAATTGGTATGAAACACTATGCTATTAGCATGATGAGACACTACATCATCTAGGGTCATTTTAGGAAATAGTTCATGAGTTATCTTGGCCATGTGGCCCCCAACAAGATCCAAGTGCATCTACATCAAGATATGTTGGACAAGTTGACATAGATAATGATTATGATTATATGCCTAGGGATATACCCCAAACATATGATTAATGTTATATATTCTATAAAATTTGTACCTTTGGATATATATGTGATGATGTTTTCATGGTATATTCCTAGGGATATACCCCAAACATATGATTGATGTTATATATTGTATAAATTTTTTACCTTTGGATATATATGTGATGTTGTTTTCATGGTATATTCCTAGGGATATACCCCAAACATATGATTGATGTTATATATTGTATAAAATTTTTACCTTTGGATATATATGTGATGATGTTTTCATGATATATTTCACTTTATATGGACATGTGTTTTATTTTCATTTGTTTGTTTTAATGAATATTTAGATATGGTAAGATTGTATTATGGTATAAAATATATTAATTTAATGAAATTGTAAATCTAGTGAAAAATAAATTAATCATCATATACAATGAAACCCAGTTGGAAATAATAAATCATGACTATAATGGTCATTTGGTAATGGAACATATGGTAACAAATTTTATTAATGGGAATCAACTATGTATGCTTATTTGGATAAACATGTTTCAAATCACCACCTATGATTCATCATCAAGATAAAACATAATAAAAACTATAGACAATATTCCTTAAATAGAAGAATAATAATAATGAGAGGTGTTTTAAATAATAATAAATTTAACTAAAAAGGCCATTGAAATCCATTGCAAACTAAGTTGGTGATGGTCAGATCAAAGATGATTTTATACCAATGAAGAGGAGACATGAAATAAGGGGAACAAGTTAGTTTTATATTTAATTAAAGGCTTACTAAGTATATGATGGAGATTAGAAATAAATAAATATATTAAATTTATTAAAGTTTTAAATTAAAAATAACTACCTATCGTTAATAAAGGGTGAAACATAAGAGAAAGATAAAAATAAAGACTTCACTAAATTGGGAGTTAGAAGGGGTAGCAAGAAGAAGGGAGTAGGGAAGAACTTGACAAGACTATGGGATTTAGAATTGATTAAATCATATACCTCCATATAAATATAATTTTGGAACATGGTGACCAACTTATATGGATTATCTCAACTTGCATTTTTTATAATGGTTTTAAATTGCTAGAACCTTGGCCTTATCAATATAAATGGAATGCCTAGTTTTGAGGGAGTGTTCTGCTTGAGTGAGTTTATCTATTTTATCTATCTTTATTTCCATTGTATTTTATTTAATTCTATTCTAGATGGATCTCCTAGTTTCACCTATATAGGGAACTCCACATGAACACTCAATTTTGTAAACCCCACTTTTTTTAGCAAGGTTCCATCTGATCCTTCACTAATTTAGGAGAATGACTTAGTTTATTAAAAGGTAAGAAAGTGGTAGAGATATTTTGGCACTTCATGATCCTAGTGATCTTATTATATACTCCTTTAATATATGGTATTAAATCTATTAGACCCTTTGTTGAGGTGTCAATTTGACATTGCATGTTGTGACACTCATTATCTTATTTAAAATCAATTAAAATTTGTTTTCATTTACAATCATTTTTATTAAATACATATTTTAAATAGACCAATTATTATCCTAAATTTTCATTATCACAAACCCTAAAATCTCTAGTTTCCAAAGTTTTCAAAATACTAGCTTTTTAGGCTGGGTGATGGTGAGAATAAGTATGCAAATAAAGGTTGGTGTGGGTGCTTTTTTTATAAACTTTGTGAGCCAAGGAACCATCTTAGTTTTTATAAAGGTGGACATCTAATAAGGGTAAGTTTCCGTCTAGCTCCAATTCTTTAGTGAATTGAATACTCAAAACCAAACTATTGAGATGTGTGTGGAATTCTTCTAGCCATAAAAATTATTGATCTTAGCTAGCATAGTCTTGTACCAAAGATCATAATCATAGATTGGCTTGTTTTACCCTTGATTATGTTTATAAAAAATTTAATAAGATAGTTTATCATTTTTCATTAAAAAATGTGTTATAAATTAATTTGGCAAATGGGTGAATGCTTTCATTGACTAGAGGGGAAGGTCATTTAACCATTGCAAAGCATAGTCTTTGAGACTTATTGGGAATAGATTGGTGAATAGTTTTTCATTATAAGAATAATATAAACATGTTATGTGGAATTATTTAATATGTTGTTTTGATCATATTTACCTTGATATAGTGGAAGATTATGATCTAAAAAAACTATAGGCAAAGGATAAGTTTCTTTCTATGGCGATAATGTGAATCTAATAAATAAATATCTCACCTTAATCTAGCTTGAGTACCTTAGATTGTATAATTATAATATTTTTCTCAAGTGAACATGCATTATCCAAGTTTTAAGATGCAACATGTGTATTAATCATAGAATGAGTATAGGTCAATGGTGTAGGAGTAGGTATGAAAATATGTTATAATCCTTATGTTACCCCCACACCTTTGTTGGATGTCACATATGTGACTATATATGTATATGTAGGGATAATACTAATAATAAAGGTATGAACACTAGAATTATAATTACTAGATCAAAATGATGGGTTTCAAAAATTGAATGGTTTTTTTTATGACTAAGATGTAACAAGAATAGTGTGGTGTGCATCCTTAGATGCTAGGATCAACTTAACTATTCTACCCACATAATCAGGATATTGATATAATCCCTGATGAAAATTGGAAAAGGATTTAACTTGGTGATGATCTACCCCATTGATTTCATATGGATCATCTTTATCTAGAACCTCATTATAATATTGATTATTATGTTCATTGTAATTATCTTGATTATTATGTTCTAATGAAGTCATGTTAGCATAATCAACTATTTACACATATTCATGAATAACTATAGCATATAAATAAGAATAAACAATCATTATATACAATTTAGTTTATGTTAGGGTAATATGAATGTGCTTTATATGGGTCCCACTTAATCTAATAGTTCACCTTATACAAACAAGAGAACTAGCCTTCTTGAATGACATAGAATAGACTCATGAATGTGTGTAAAATTCTAGGAGATAGAGGTGAAAATGGGGAAATTATAAATCAATATTAAAACCCTAACATAAAAAATATGAAACCCTAGAAGTATGGAATCCTAAGGTAGACTTAGGTTTTGACACAACTTGATTAGTGTATAGGTTTACTAATATGTTTTACCCTAGAATTGTCTTAAAAACCCTAATAGGATATAAACTAATAAAATACTTATAATTACTAAATATGGAATTCAATCAAGAATATAAATTTAGAATATTGAAATAGATTATAATGATTTTAAAAGTGACATATGCTAAATATAGTAAGTCTAACAAAGGGATGAGTACTTAGATTTTCTATAAATTTTTTTACTATAATTGTGTTGTGGAAGTATAAAATAGATTATATAAATCCTATGATTTTTCACATTTTGGAGTGATATTTGGATCTATTTAGGTTTGGTTCCATCATATTTGGGTCAATATATACTATTAATACTAACCTAAGTTATTGGTAATGACCTATGCTAAAAGATGCACTTGTAACCACACTGTCATATCTCTGAAACCTATTTATGTGAAATACTAAACCTTGATGATTATCACAACCCCATAAATTATGCTTTTCACCTTGAAACTCTAGGTGTGTTTATGAGGCATAAAAACCTTAAAAACTAGTAAATTATAATGGATTGAGATGACCTAATCACCCAAATTTGATTATTTATTTATTCCCATATATCTGATACTCTAAGTAGGGAAATAAATCCATACATAGTTCTCCCACCTACTATTATTGTGAAATTATGCTCCTTTGTTTTATGAATGTAGCTAATTATTTGTGTTTGATACTTTAAAATGCTTTCTTTTAAGTGGATTTAGTGTGCTTTAAAATCTGCTTATCACTACTCTTAGTGCATGATTTTCAATTTGGGAAGAATATGGAATAATTTATCAATGTGCAATAGTGTATATATGTGCACCATATAATTTAAAAGTACCCTATCAAATGAGTGTAATAACCCCACTAAGTTTTACTAGAGGAGTATTTTTTAAAATTAATTACACATATTCATCTTATAGATCTCACCACGAGAAATCTATTTTTTTACTAACTACATTATTTTATTTAACCAGAAGGTTTATATCTAATCCACTTAACTAATGATCACCATGAAAAGATATAAAAAATTATGCACAATGTTGAAAAATAATAGATGATGTATCTATTTCATTGATGTAATAATATAATTTTAGCATGGCTAATACAACATTATAGTCACTGTTATATAAGTACAATGAATAATTATTAAAGTTTTAGTATCAAATAATGTCTCAAATAATAATAATAATAATAATAATAATAATAATAATAATAATAATAATAATAAAGAATGAGTCTCCACAACTCAAGTATCAATCTATAATCTCAAGTGTAGTTTCTAATGTAGAACTCCTATGGGGAGGGAGAACATCATCTGAGTGATTTTTCACACCAACCATGGACCATATATCTCTGACACTATCTCCCAACAAGGAAATGGCCCTCCCTTAATAAATGGGTAGATAATGATGGTGTGGCTATTTAAAGTGAAAAAATATAATTCATATACTAAATATATCTAATACATGATATGTACCATAAGGAAATTCATTCTAACATGATATCGTACAAGCATGAAAACTATATCAATATATGAAATGACAATGTTTAACTATAAAAATTAATTTGGACAAAGTTTTTAAATGGTTAAGATCACTAAGATTAGTTAATTTCATACACACCACTCAATTAGATTACACCTTATCTTGTATTGATGACACTAATTAATCCATCAAAATCCACTCACTACTTATTTAGTGTCATAAATATGAAATTTGGTTAAAATATTTAATAATATAAAACCATTATATTCAATCAAAATATTCCTTATTAGAAGACATAAATATGCTAAGTACATAAATATCAAATACATATATTTAGTCCATCAAATATAATGCAAAGAATCTAACATCATCTAGTTTATTATATAATAGTAAAAAGAATAAAAAATAGTCCTTAATATAAACATACCATCTAGGTAATAATTATATCTAGACCCTAAGTTACTCAAAAAACCAAGTAACTTAAACTGATATTTCCTCCATGAAATAAAACATTAGAACACATGATTTTTATTTATTTATATTTTAAATATATAAAAAGACCCATTCATAAAAACAACTTATTAAGATATATATTTAAACACTTAAATAACT
>JARHVA010009384.1:115000-120000 GCA_037957365.1 Torreya grandis
CTAAACTACAATCTAAAACCATTATCAATCAAACTACCTTTAATTTACATAATGGTTTTGATCCAAATTATTGTTAACTTAATTCAAACTACATATTAAAAACCCTAATCATCTCAAAATTTCCCATAAAAATAAAAATAATCATATAAAATATGCATGCTTTTTTACTTTAACAAAACTAACATTGAATTCCATAAACCATGTAAATTGACTAAATGACAAGTCCTCAATCATTATAATTCCATGAAATGTCTACAATCAATAAGTCTTGATAGAATAATGACCACATGAAAAGTTATTATATATATATGAATTTGAAAGACCATTGTAATTATTACCAAGTCACTCAAAATCAAACACTATGCATTCAACCTCAAATTATAAGTTAACCCTCTAGGGTAAAAAAAATAACCATGGAATTTAGCAAATGATTCAATAAACACAATGATGTTTATGTAATTATTACATAATGATATTATCTATAACACTTAACATAACCTTATGTTTATTGCCTAAGCACTATACATAAATCAAAACAAAAATATCATTTTACCATGCCAAAATCATTCATTAATACTTAACAAATACCTTATAATAATTGTTTTTATAGGTTTATATAAGATTTAAAATTTATAATAGTAACCTTATAAACATAAATAGTCACTTACAAACTAAGTTAACTAAGCAATATCATACATATATTATTTATACAAAGAATCCAAACAAGCATTATTAAACAAATATTTAGTTATGTACAATACAATAATAAATCATGTTAAACTTGATAGGTACAGATTTATCAAATCAACTAACCAATAACATCAATAAAATCTAGATTATTAAAATCATGTAATCACATAAAATGATCTGAGAACATAAAATATCACAACAGACATTCATAACAAAAAATAAATCATACCACAACTATCTAGCTAAAATAATTTCTCACAAAATATGATATTATATTATGGTGTGTGCATGGGTTTTTAGTTTTTCACTCTATCATATCCCAATGCCTCCATCTACACCATCCTCTTTTATGAATCTCTCCCTCCATCATACTCTAAGGGATGGATATGTCCTATATCCACCTCACAAAAATGAAGGTAGTTATCCCAAAACATAAATATATCCATAAAATACTATTGTATAACTAAAAAAATGATCATAAAGTATAGAATATAAAAGTAAAACTATCTCATAGCAAATAATTCATGTAAACTAAGCAACATATAAATATCCCATAATCATCATATGACATAAAACTTAATCAAATAGTAGTAAATCAACTAACAACCATAATAATCTACAAATTAAATATGTTATTTAGCTTAGAGAGAAATAGAGATGTGACATCCTTCCACCTAAAACTAGTCATCATCCTGATGATACTTATTCAAACACAAGTTTTGAATTTAAAATTTTGTTCAATAAAAAATAATATAATATACATCAGTAAATCAAGCAAACAAATGTGGAAATAGATTGTAAAACTCATTATAGTACTCCCAAGTGGCACTATCTTCAAAATATTAGTCTGACTAGACCTTGTACTATGACACTTATCTATTATATAAACTATGTTTATTAGTGTAAATTGTTCTGATTAATTCTACCATGACCACCCTAAGATCTAGAACCTACAAAGCATTCCAATCAAACACATGTGAAAGATTAGCAACATACTTTTAAGAAAAGACACATGGAAGACATTATGAAAAAGAGCTACAGTTGGTGGAAATGTAATCTTATATGGTACATGATTGACCATTTCTAAAACCTCAAAGGGTCCCACATATCTAGTTGAAATTTTTGCTAATTTTCCAAATTTAATCAAGCTTTTTTGAGGCTTAACCCATGGAAACACTTTATCACCAATAGAAAAGTACCTTTCTATTCTCTTCAGATCAACATAAATTTTCTATCTATTATTAACCTTGACTAACCTCTACTTGATTATCCTAACTTTATCTTCCATTTTAAAAAGCATCTCAAGTCTAAAGACCATGGTATCTTCTAACCTATCCCCATTGATTGGTGTTCTACATCTCCTTCCATACAATGCCTCAAAGGAAGCCATCTTTAATGTTTATTAATATGAGTTATTTTAATCAAAATAAACTAATATAAGGTACTCCTCCCACTTTTATTTTTGATCTATGTCATACATAATAAGGATATCTTCTAAAATATGTTTAAATCAGTCTGTCTATCCATCAATTTATAGGTGATAAGCCATGTTGAAGCTCAATTGCATACCTAGAGTTGAATTTTGAGTCAACCAAAATCTAGAAGTCATCCTTAGATCTTGATATGAAATGATATTCTCTAGAAAACCATGTAACTGATACACCTCTTTCATGAATATCTTCACAAGCATAGGTGCATCATTTGTCAAGTTGCCTAGTATGAAGTAGGTTACCTTGGTTAGTTTGTCAATTACAACCAAGATTATATCATGCTAGTTTCATGATAATAAAAAACCTTGGATGAAGTCTATGATAATCACCTACCAGTTTCATTTCAATATATCATGTGGATATATCAATCTAGTTGGATGCACATGTTTAAATTTCACATGATGACATTCCAAACAATGAGACATAAAATCAATTATATATTTCTTAATTCCTTTCTATAAATAGAGTGGTCTTAGCTCAACCATGAGCTTGGTTACTCCTATATGTCCTAAATATGGGGCATCATATAATTCCTTTAGCACTATACTTCTCAGATTCTCTCTATTAGATATATACATCCTATCATTTTACTACAAAAGACCATCACTTTATAACTTAAATCCTTTATACCTAGGATTTTGAGCATTCTCAACCAATGATTCCTTGATTTGATCATAGAAATAATCTCTTAGAGATAATTTTATTATCTAATCTTAGAAAGTACTCTTGATAGTATCCATGACTATTATGTACCTCCTACAGCTTAGATAATCAATTATTATGTTCTCCTTGCCTTTGATGTAATTAATATCAAAATCATAATCAGATAATAACTCTAACCATCATCTTTGATGAGAATTTAGGTTTAGTTGAGTGAATATGTACTTGAGTCTTAAGTTATCAGTCTTGAGTTCAAATTATTTCCCAATAGATAATGCCTACAAACTTGTAAGGCATGAAAAATTACTATAAGTTCCAAATCATGAGGGGAATATTTCACCTCATATGGATTTAGTTTCCTAGACTCATAGGTTATAACTAAGCCATCTTGCATAATAAATCCTCTAAGTCCATCCATAGATGCATCAGTGATGATTGAGAATTGCCCATTAAGATTGAGAACTCTTAGCACTAGTGCTAAATTAAGCCTCCTTTTTTTATTCTTGAGAGGCTATCTCACACTTGTCTAACCAGATGAAACTCTTATTCTTCCATTAAAGAGAGGTAATTGGATTATCTATCTTAGATAAATTTGGAATTAATTTCCTATAATAGCCTATTAATCCCATGAAACTTATTACCTTGTACACATTCTTTGGCATTGGCCACTCCATTATGTCTCATATCTTCATTGGATCTACTAAGATAACATTCTTAGAGATAATATGTCCCAAATAATACACTTTTTTTGAAAAAATGTGCACTTGGACAACTTCCCATACAATTGTTGCTTTCATAAATGCTACAAAACTAGTTCCAAATGTAGTAGATGCTCTTCCTCCTCAAAATAAATGAGGATGTCATCTATAAAAACTAAAACAAATATATATATATATATATATATATATATATATATATATAATATTTGAACACACTATACATAATATTCATAAATATTTCTAGATCATTTGTCAAACCAAATGGTAACATTGTGAACTCATAGCACCCATATTGAGTTCTAAATATACTTTTTGGAATATCCTCATCATGGATTCTCAACTTATGATACCCTATTGTAAGATAAATCTTAGAAAATATTATTTCCCCTTGAATTTTATCAAGGAGATCATCAATTCATGGTAATGGATATCTATTCTTGATCATCACTTTGTTTAACATCTTGCAATATATACACAGGCAAATTATACCATCCTTCTTCTTGATGAAGTAAATTGGTGCACCCCATGGTGACACACTTGGTCACATAATCCCTTTTGACAACAAATCTTAAATTTTTTCCTTTAACTCAACCAATTCAGTGGTTGTTATTTTTATAGCACCTTAAATTATAGTATTGATCTAGGTATGATATCAATCAAGAAATCAAACTCATGCTTGGGTGATAATCCTAGTAATTCCTCTAGAAAAACATCCTAAAACTTACTTATAAAAGGATAATCATTGATGGATGGTTCCTTAGATTCCTCCATCTCATTTATCTTAATGATAAATTCTTGGCATCCCTTTCTTTGAGATTTCTTGAGTTGAATTTCATAAATTTGCCTTAGCTTTAACTCTTTTTTCTCACCCTGAAGTTGTGTCTAATTTCCAAAATAATATTGACACTCAACCTTCTTCAGATAATAGTCAACCTTAGATTTATTATTTGAAATATAGTTGACTCCTAGGATCACATCATATGACCCCAATGGTATAACATAAAGATCCACTACTATAGTGAATTTAGGTAACTTAATCTCTACTTTAAATAAACACTTGTCAAATTTGACATTAGACTCATTACCATACTATACTGACCATGGATTGGCCATAACTCTAGCTTTTCTAGACAATTTACTAATAATTATAGGAGTAATGATACATTTTTAGCTTCTGTGTCAATAGAAATATAAATTGGATGATCAAACATAATGCTTGATAGTTCTATGGGAAAAGTTTGATAATCATCCTAATGATTAATAGCTACATGAATCCACTACTAAAATGTACCTTATTGAGGAGAATAACCCTTGTTATTTGACTTTTCCTCAAAACACTCACAAACATAATGGTCACTCCATAAATAAATCAACCTCCTATTGGTCCTTTATTTTTAGACTATTGGTTTCTATTCAAACCACCCTTGAAATAATTACCAAG
>JARHVA010009384.1:127500-322635 GCA_037957365.1 Torreya grandis
TCAAATAGTAGTAAATCAACTAACCATAATAATTCATGGATTAAACATGTTATTTAGCTTAGAGAGAAATCAAGATGTGACAATGAGACCTTAATTTTTTTAATATGTGAGTCCAATTGGATAATGTCTCATGCCACTGACATGCTAGGTAGATGGGTGACCCTGAATAAAGGTTTAAGTTTAAAAATTATCTATTTTAGGAGAGGTTCAATATTACCAAGGTTATGTCACTATCGAATAGTGATACTAACCCAGTATAACTTTACCAACCCATGTACAATTGGACTAAAATGAGAATCTAAGTACATTACTACATGATAGTTTGATATTTTTATATAAATAATGAGGTTCTTATATGTGTGTAAAAACATAATAAAAATATCAAGCTTATAATGTATCATGTAGGTGTGAGATAGTGGTAGGTTAGGACCATATTTGTGTCTAAAATTCATGCATGGTAAATGTGTGTCAAGATTATCATTTTCAAGTACTTAATAGTATATTTTAATACCTACACTTATGAAATGACTTATGACACCATATATATATGTAGACACTGAAATCGTGTCTACCCCTCGGTCCTTTCTCCCCTTCTTAGTCCCCTTTGGTCCACCTAACCACTCCTAACCCATGTCTTATTAATTTGAAATAATTATCTTATTTTAAGTTAATAATTATCTCTCCCTTGCCACCTCACCACCCTTGGATACCCTTCTTTGGATTCCCTTCATTCCCCACATGGCCAATATTAATGCCTAGACCCCCATTCCAACCTCTCCCCTTTAACCTCTCGTCCATTTTAATCACCTTCGACCGTTTCTTCTTCGGACTCGCTGACCCGACAGTTGGGAAAATGGATGAAAGGCTATTTTTAGCCTTTTTCCTACCTTCCAGCCACCGATGTCGATCAACTGTCGACCGACGTCGGTGATATTACCAGCATCGGCAACCTTCATAATGGTTTTCTACATCCATTATCTCCCCTTCGCCCCTGTTCTTCATCCAACTCTTGAATCCTTCAATCTTTAGTCTTCGAGCATCCGCCACTCTTCCAATTAATCTACCAATATTCAAACCAGACCTCTCACTCTCCCTCTCACAGGGCTTCTGCACTAGCAACAACATCAGCCTTCTACACCAGCAATAGGTCCTCCACACAAGCTACATTAACAACAACAATAGCACCATCAACACTCCTTCTGCAGGCCACAGGTATGTATATTATTTGTGTTTTCATTATGTTCTCAGTTATTGCTTTCAAGTAATATCCCCCTAGACCAGAGTGTCAACCAAGTTAAACCCAAATCCTTATTTCTCTATCTCCCTATTGGCCTCCTCTACCCTTCTATCCATTTGACATTCTGTCCATTTGACTCCCTCAGACTACCTCAGACCAGACCCTCAGACTACCTCAGACCATTCTCCAGACTATTCTACACATCCATAGACCCTGTCCACAGAACGAAAACCCATCTAGACCCCTTTTCAGTGCTGTCTATAGACCACAGACCTGACCATAGACTACTGCCCCAACCGACGCCAGCCATAGAGACCACCACCCCAACCGATGTCGGCAGACTAACCAACATCGGCAGACCTTGACAACCAATGCCGGTAGGACCACCGACGTTGGTGACTGTGACTAGGCTGACAACAACATTCAGGTAAGCATTTGCTTTCATTTTTCATTCTATCTTTATCATTTTCAGTCTTTTATCATTCTGTCCTTTATCAGACATCTTTTTATTAATCAGTGGGTTGACATCCCTCAAGCTTTTGCTTTTGGGATCAAGCTTTTGCTTGGCAGCCCACCATCTCCTCATCTAACGCCTTCTTTGTCTTAGTCTCTTTCTTTTGCAGGTGTCATCCTCCACAACCAAAGAGGAGTTCTCATGACATCTGGATTACGGTGCACATGACTTCATCCAGGTACATACAAGCCTTAGACCATTCTTCTAGGTTCTTATTCTCTCTTTGAATGTGAAAGAAAAATAGCATAGAAACATTCTAGCACGCTCGATGGGATCCTAGGGTCTTCCTTGGGTTCTTTTCTTTCTATTCATATAGGGTGCATTAGGATTCTCCTTTTCATCTCTTTCTTCTATCTTCCAAACGACATCATAAGCGGGATTAAAAAGAACCTTTCTTTCTTTTCTTGCATTTCAAACTAGTCAAAAGTCATATTATTCAACCCTTTCTCAACTTGTTTTCATTTGAACTTAACATTTTGACTTGGGCTTAAAACACGCTGCATTTCATTTCTGCTTGCTTGCATTTCTTAGTCCACATCTAGTAATTAGACCGCATCATGAATTAATCACACTTATGTTACACAACCGAACCACTTGCACTAAATCAAACATCAAACTTACCTGAGACAAGGCCCAACTGGGATTTCATCACCCAGCGGATACCTTACCCCTCCTTGGCAATCTCACTTGGATTTCAACACCAAGGGGAAAGCCCACTCCGTTCTCTGGCAGAGGATAATCTCTAGGGAAGGTATATTTTGGCTAAGCGAGACCAGCTTATCACTGGGCTCGTGAAGTGAGGGGAGCTTGCTCCTTAGCACCAGGCCACGTACGGAACCTAACCTAGACTCTTGAGCACCTAAACAAACCTAAAACCATCCATAGACTACCTCTCCTAGGACCCATTCTTCAAGCCAACCTTCCCAAACATCACTTTAAGGCATAAGCCACAAGATTCTAAAAGTTGATTCTTAGGATTTAATGCTTAGTGTCTGCCTATCTCCATCTCTATTTTTTTGTTCCTATCTACTTATTTGAGCTTGTGAGGACGTTCTTCTTCCTTTTTTCCAAAAACTCTCAAATCTTTTGGGTTTCTGGAAACCTCAGTCACCAGCATCGATTTTACCACCGACGTTGGCAACCCTTCCTCACCAGCATCGGTTATCTGACCGACGTCGGCCATCTTATATCACCGACATCAGTTTTTCAACTGACGTCGATCACTTTCACAGTCCCTTTTTTTCAAAATAGCAGCCTCAAAACCCAACCCCTTTTTTTGCCAAAACCACATTTTGAGTTTCTAAAATTGAAAAAACATAGTTTTTAAAACTTGACGCTTCTTGCCTTGAATGGTCTTGACACACAGTCAAACCAAGGCTTTTCTTGACCACACGAGGCATCAACCACTTCTGTCTTCCCCGTCCATAACCAATCCTATGATGGAGTTCCACTCAGAGACTGAAAGAACTCCTACCCGACCGACCCCAACTCAGACCCCCATTTTCCCTGAAGGGGACCAAGATTTTGAAAGATTCTTGGACCTCAATGTCAAAGCCCTCCAAAACTATCTCACAAGAAACCAAATGTGGGACCTTTCACTTGCAGTGACAATGACATCGACGTCATCCACTACCCCACCCATCATGACTCAGCCTATTGTCTCGACTAGTCACTCGACCATGGCCAATACACAAAGTTTGGCCTCCCCATCTATTTTTGAACCTACCTCCATCAGGGTGTCATTGCCTCCTCAACTTCACACAATTCAATTGAGTTCTACACCATACCAGAACTTGGTTGTCTCAACCTCACCCACTCTTGCACCTATACATGCAGGAGTGACAACCTACCCTTTTACCAGTGCCACCACTCAACCACCTATGGCAGTATCTAGTCAACTTGTGTCCTCCAACTTCATGACACGAGCCTCTTTGACCATGACATCTATCCCTATGATGCACTACCCATATGTTGTGCCTACACAAGCACAACCAAGTACATCATATGCCTCCTCTAGCCTCTTTTAAGCACCCTATAACCTAAGGGTGCCCCATCTGCCAATCCATCAGTTGATCTCATCAAAATGCTGATGGACAAAATGTCCAGTCTTGAGACCTCTATCTCTGGTTCATGCAATGCTCTGTCATATGAGCGAATTTACAATGAACCCATTCATCCCTCTGTGCCCATTCGACCTTATCCCAACCAGTGGGAGCTTCCTAAATTTACTCGCTTTCAAAGTCAGGAAGACCCACAACATCTTTGAGCATTTAGACACGCTTGTTATCTCATAGCCCATGACGATGTGTTACTTCTACGCACGTTCCCCATGTCTCTTTCTGGCCCCACCCTTGACTGGTATAGCTCTCTTACCAGACATTCTATCTTTTCATTCACTCAACTCACCCAATTATTTCTCGACCATTTTTCTATCAACATCACCAAAAAAGTCTCAATCATAGACCTCTATTCCATTAGGCAATTTGATGACGAATCAATAGTCAATTTTGTCACCCGTTGGAGAGCCCTAATCAACCAGTTGTCCTTCTCCTTGCCTCAATCTGAGCTCATCGATCTATTTTCTCGAGCATGTTCCAGGCACATCTCTTCTACCTTGCATATTCAAATATTCTGTACTTTTGACGAAGCTTTCACCATGTCAAGAAAGTTTGAACTCTATGCCATTGATGAAAACAAGGTCAAATTATGTAATAACAACACAAAATCTAATGACCCTTCTTCATCCAAACCTTCTTCTGCCCACTCTCAGTCCAAAGGGTCAGCAAACACTGTCATCTTTAGACCATCATCTTCAACAATAACCAACCGACCTCAATTTTCAACATCAGACTACATCAATAGACACTTCCAATGACGATCCATACAACGTCAATACACTCCAATTGGAGAGTCATATGCCTCTATCTTAGATAAACTTGTCAAGCAGGGGGTCCTCAATCTCCCTTCAATCTGACCACTTTAATTTGACCCCTCAACACCTATCCCTGCATGGTATAGGGAGAATGACTTTTGCAACTATCACCGTGTCAAAGGCCATGACACGGACAACTGTCAAACTATCAAAAACATCATCCAGGACATGCTAGACAAGGGGGATCTCATCTTGGACAACCCAAATGCCTCGCCCAACTAACACCTCGACATCTTCAAACAACCCTTTCCTAATCACCTGCCTACTCAAAACAATGTCCAGACCATGACCAATGACCCTCAAGACCATGATATACACACGGTCGACACTGTCTATTCTCTTGTCCCTGACCAACCTCCTTCACAGGTGGAAGACCCTTCTTCCCCTATTCCTCCTCTAGGGGATGAAGAAATTTCTTATCCTATTAGTCCTCCATCGACCTCTCTCATATTGGAGGTTGCTTTGATGGCACCCACACCGGCTGCCTCACCCTCATATTTTTTGTCATCAATGGGGGATCATACATTCCCCACGCCTAGACCACACATCGAGACCATGACCATTCCTACGCTATATCTAACTATAGAGCCACACTCTCCTATTTCTTCTCCACCAAGAGAAGAACCAGTCTCTTCATCCATTTCGATTGAGGAAGACCCAGTCATGGTTTCCTCTTGCCCTTTGCCTGAGATTGCTACATCTCACTCGCCTCTGTCCACATCCAAACCCAAACCCGTATCTAACATCGCCTCACACAATAGTGGTCCTCAACCCAAACCAACGAAGGCCACTAAATCACACCAGAGGACTCGTCCCCCACCTTCATCATTACCTTCAATTTTGGGCCTGCATCCGTCCACTTTAATAGGGGTGCTTCCTACTCCCATACCTCACAGAGGCAAGTCACCTCCATTACTTCCTCAACCCATCAGACATATATTTCCTCCAAAACATCCAACACCTATCACCACCAAAGTGCCATCTCCATGTGTGGTTACACCACCCATGAAAATGATGGTACGATTAACGCCTCTTACACCTCTCAAACCAAAGTCATCAACCCCCACTGTAACAAAACATCCAGACCCATTAACAGGTTCTTATGCCTTCTTGTTACAGCAATTATTGTAGTCTTCTCGCATCAATCTCCCACCTCTTAAACCATATCAATCCCTCAGACTAAAACCACCCTAGTTTGATGACACTTAGATTTGTGCGTATCATCACATGCCTGGGCATGACATTGAGCATTGTTGTGCCCTCAAGGTTGTCGTTCGCCAATGTTTGGAGAAAGACACCCTTCTTCTTGACCCATTATCAGCAAACCTTCAACACCATCCCACTCATCAAATCTCAGACCAAGACTATCTTGGTTCGACAACTCTAAATTCTATCATTATCATCACACTCTGGGACATGACACTGAGCACTACTACGCTCTTAAAGTTGTCATTCGTCAACATCAAAAAAAGGATACCCTTCTTATCAAGGATCCTCTTGACCACCCCTTCGACAAATCATCAACACCAACCCATGCTTCTCAAGCCTCATCACCTAAACTAGGATCTCCATGCCAGACTATGGTCCCTTTGCCACATTTAACCCCCTTATTTGACATATACATAGTCAATCTGACCACCAAGCCTTAATTGACCTTGATCAATCTATCAAACATTCTCCCTAGTCGCTGGGAGAATTCAACCTTCATCCAAGCCTTGACCAACCTTTCAGCCCTGTCTCGACCAAATATCAATCACTCTTTTAATCCTAAACCTTGACCCGACCTCGACCAAACATTTAACTCGACCTCAACCAGACCGTCAACTTGACCTCGACCAAACATTCAACCTATCTTTGACCAAACATTCAAACTAACCTCAATCAAACCTTGATCAAATATCAACCAACTTTTTCAGCATCGACCCCAAACTTTGACCAAACATTGACCAACTCCTTCAACATCAATCAACCTGTGACCAATTTGGAATGAAGCAAATGGGGCAAGTTTGCTCCTAATTGATTCAGACCTTACATCATAACACAAGCATGGGTCAGGACTTTGTCAGAACCTGAGCCCCTTTATGTCTTACATCTTTGACCAGTCTATAGTTAGTCAAGTAATTATTCATTTGACATTTAACTTGAGCTCGATCCCTTGAGTAGTCCCCGTCACCGTCATTCCTATCTCCTTCAACCCTCAATCCTAACCCTTTTATCAAGCATCAACGCTTCGTCCTAATAAAAGGGAAACCCTCTAAACCTCTATAGTCAAGTCCATGACCAAAAGTCCAGTCAACAAATCAATCAAAACTATAAAAATGGGATACATATTCCAAGGTCATATAAACTATAAATGTAGACTGCTCCCTCAAAGGATAGCTGCATCATCATTGCTATATTTACTAGACTGATCCCTTGAAGGATAGCTAGGCCAAAGTCATATCAAAAACATATAAAGCAGAATATAGACCACTCCCTCGAAGGATGGCTATGCATAAATTTTGCTACATACACAACACTATCTCTGAAGCTTCCCGCATCGATCGGATTCCCGACATGACCACAAAGCAAGATGACATCCCCTCGCAGGCTTCCCGCATCGATCAGTCTACACCAAAAAAAAAAAAAATTGACTGACCAAACTTTAGAGTCATGGACTTGTCTATAGTCATTCTTGGGGTCACCTATAAAAGGGGCAAAGTTGTTCCTACCAAAAAGTGTTCCCCCTTCCTTACATATCATATCAAACCTATCACCCCTACATTCTCAAGGGATTTTGAGCTCACTTAACGTCAAGTGATTTGATTGCTTCTTTAACACAACCACTGGTCAACGACGCAATGCATGAACGGGTCTTTTGTTCTAACAACCCTTATCCATGCCATCATTCTGGTCCTTTTCAATGAAAGAGAAATTTGCCTTTCACTTTTTGTCACACTTTGGTCATGCATTCAACCCAATCATTATCTATCCAACCAAACCCAAATCAAAACCAAAACATTTTCAGACCACCGACATCATCATAGTCTATTTCACATAGTTTCTATGGACACCAATACACATGGAAACTATCGACTAGACACAATTCATGTTAAGCATAAACCAATACTTGCTGAAGCATAAATAGACCTCAATTAATTTTAGCATACATCCATCACGAATATGGAACATTGCTAGGGATGAAAGACCTCTCGACCAATGTTGTAGAATACACCATCACACAATATGGAAAAGGCTGCAACATCATCTTACCCTCATCATTCATCATGACCAAGACCAATCATTGACCATTTTGCCTCTTTTGTCTGAACTACATGGGTATGAGGCCCTAAGACTGGGGCTATGTAGGCAGCACCTAGATGATGTGACGTCTTCTGGGGTTAGCTCGACCACCCTCATTTGTTCATCTCCTTGATGGAAAAACCATTATATCCTTTGACCATGACCTTGACCTCGACCAAGACCATCAACCTTTTTGCCTCTTTGCCTAAACTACATTGGTCTGAGGCCCTAAGACCGGGGCTATGTAGGCAGCACTCAGATGACACGACCATCTTCTGAGGTTAGCTCGACCACCCTCATTTTTTTGTCTCCTTGATGGACAAACCATTCTTTCCTTTCACCAATCCTTTGACCATGACCTTGACCTCGACCAAGACCATCAACCTCTTTGACCCCTCTATCTGAACTACATTGGTCTGAGGCCCTAAGACCAGGGCTATGTAGGCAGCACTCAGATGACACGACGTCTTCTGAGGTTAGCTCAACCACCCTCATTTGTTCATTTCCTTGATGGACAAACCATTATTTCCTTTGACCTCCTTTGACCATGACCTTGACCTCGACTAAGACCAATCCATACCTTTGACCCTCTTCCTCCCTTTTAGGGAGAACTACATTGGCCTGAGGCCCTTCACACAGGGGCTATGTAAGCAGCACTCAGTCTTTTAAGGTTAGCTCAACCATTCCTTCATCCATCCATCCACCTCGACCAATGACCATGGAGATCATGCCTATCTCCTCTGACCTTGACCACTTCCAAGACGACGTTGCCTTAGTTGTTTTTGCATGTATGCTACCCTACGACTGGTTAGAAAAATTATGCGTAGACTATTTTTGACCTTCACAAGTATAGGATCGCAAGTCGGTTGATCCCCACTACTTGTGGCATTTTCATGTTTCCAAGAGAACTTCCTGATCCTGAGATACCTAGAACACGACAACCATTGGAGCTTCAACTTAGATTGAATAACCCGATCAGCTACGACTAATGCTGGGGCCCAGTTATTTCAATTTTGGCACTCCTCGACCCTTGACCTATGACACTTTGACCTGACCATCTTGTGCAATGGTATACGTGCAATCACAATTTTTGTAGAGTTCACACTCACCATTTTTCATCCACTCTCTATCAAATTAGCACCCAATTCCAGGTTCCCTACCCTCGACTCCTACTTTGAGGGGGAATACCACATCCATAATTGGGGCAACCAATCCTCTTGTTTTTGTCTTGCAGTTCACTTGAACAACCAACAAGATGAAATCAACCCTATCTTATACTTGGGGCAACCAACTCATGTTTTTATCTTGCAGTTCATCTAGAATAACCAACAAGACAAAAAGGGGCAAATGTAGAAACCGAAATCATGTCTACCCCTCGGTCCTTTCTCCCCCTCTTAGTCCCCTTTGGTCCACCTAACCACTCCTAACCCATGTCTTATTAATTTGAAATAATTATCTTATTTTAAGTTAATAATTATCTCTCCCTTGCCACCTCACCACCCTTGGATACCCTTCTTTGGATTCCTTTCATTCCCCACATGGCCAATATTAATGCCTAGACCCCCATTCCAACTTCTCCCCTTTAACCTCTCATCCATTTTAATCACCTTCGACCGTTTCTTCTTCGGACTCACTGACTCGGCAGTTGGGAAAATGGATGAAAGGCTATTTTTAGCCTTTTTCCTGCCTTCCAGCTACCGACGTTGGTCAACTGTCGACTGACATCAGTGATATTGCTAGCATCGGCAGCCTTCATAATGGTTTTTTGCATTTGTTATCTCCCCTTTGCCCCTGTTCTTCATCTGACTCTTGAATCCTTCAATCTTTAGTCTTTGAGCATCTACCACTCTGCCAATCAATCTACCAATCTTCAAACCAGACCTCTCACTCTCCCTCTTATAGGGCTTCTACACCAGCAACAGCATCAGCCTTCTACACCAGCAATAGGTCCTCCACACAGGCTACATCAACAACAACAACAACACCATCAACACTCCTTTTGTAGGCCACAGGTATGTATATTGTCTATGTTTTCATTATGTTCTCAGTTATTTCTTTCAAGTAATATCCCCCCCAAACCAGAGTGTCAACTAAGCCAGACCTGAATCCTTATTTCCCTATCTCCCTATTGGCCTCATCTACCCTTCTATCCATTTGACATTCTATCCATTTGACTCCCTCAGACTACCTCAGACTAGACCCTCAGACTACCTTAAACCATTCTCCAGACCATTCTGCACATCCATAGACCCTGTCCATAGACCGAAAACCCATCTAGACCCCTTTTCAGCGCTGTCTACAAACCACAGACCCGACCACAAACTACTACCCTGACCGACGCCGGCTGCAGAGACCACCGCCCCAACTGACGTCGGCAGACTAACTAATGTCGGCAAACCTTGACAACCGACGCCGGTAGGACCACCGATGCCGACGACTATGACTAGGTCGACATCAACATTCAAGTAAGCATTTGCTTCCATTTTTCATTCTATCTTTATCATTTTCAGTCTTTATCATTCTGTCCTTTATCAGACATCTTTTTATTGATCAATGGGTTGAAATCCCTCAAGCTTTTACTTTTGGGATCAAGCTTTCGCTTGGCATCCCACCATCTCCTCATCTAATGCCTTCTTTGTCTTAGTCTCTTTCTTTTGCAGGTGTCATCCTCCACAACCAAAGAGGAGTTCTCACGACATCTGGATTACGGTGCGCACGACTTTATCCAGGTACATACAAGCCTTAGACCATTCTTCTAGTTTCTTATTCTCTTTTTGAATGTGAAAGCGAAATAGCATAGAAACAATATAGGCTTATCAAATTCATATTAAGGAACTATTGGAATGCAAACTAACATAAACATAAGATATAAAATCCAACATGATAGAATAAAATAAATGGTAAATTTTACTTGAGGGCCAAAGGGGTAAAACTACAGTGGAAAGTATCAAAATATTATTATTAAGATCATACTAATATTGAAATGGTAATGATAATATAAAAAATAAATATTATAATAGAGGAATAAATATAGGGATCCTAAGACTCAAAAAACATAGATGAGATAGGAAATTAAAATAATAGGAATAATAATTGGCCACATAAATAACAATATAGATTAAAAAACATAATGAAAGGTGTCAATACAAACCTAATATGATTAAATTATACATATGCATAAAAACATGTAAACTGACATTGCAATTGGAAGGTTTATAACAAAATTAGATGGATACACAAATTCTTTTTAACCACAATTTAATGATTTATGTGAAGTTGTATCTCTTGGATGTACTATTTTGAACCAATAAATTTTAATTCCTTGAGGGGGGTTTTATAATAATTTTTCATTTTGGATCCACGTTATAATCTTAAAATATACTTTAAAAAAAACCTACATACCTATATTATAATTATAAAAAATAACTCCACACCATTTCTAATTACACAGTCATTTTAATTGTAAATATATTTTACTATTATGAACTATAATTTATTCATCTTTAAATCTTGGTGAAAAATCAAGTGTGGATTGGGTTGTTAATGGTGGAGTTGGCTTGCATATTTTAACTTAAAGACTTGTAAAACCTTGGAATCCATTTTTTCCTAATAGATTACATAGATAATTAGTCATAGATAATTCAAATATGGTAAAATTGAGAATCTATAATATAAATGAAAACTAAGCTATAAAAAATATAATTTTATTTTTGATATATTTCAAGGTTGGTTAGACCGCTGCCTAAAAAAAATTACATAATAAATATTGATGGAGTAATTTCATCAAGGCATGTGACCAAAACACCAAAACCAAACAATAATAACAAAAATTAAGCATATTCATTATATTAGTTAAGATCTCATATATTTTATATAATAGCTTCAAAAAACTACTATCACCAACCATATATACTACCAAAACCACCAACTAAGAAAAAACCAAGCAGACCAAATTCCCCACCACCATTTAATCCAATAGCGCAAGTGTTTTTCTACCCTATCTTTAACTTTCTATCTCACTATCCAAAAAATCATACCCATCCTCCACCAATGTCAACTTCTCATCCTTAGACTCTTGATCCATAAAACCACCTAATGTACTAGCCACAACCTCTTCTAGATCCTCAACAACTAGTGACAAAAAATAATATCCCAACTAGATTTAATGCTTATTGACCATCGATGCCTTCTTCAGACACTTTACAACCCACATAAGGACTAGGAAAAACCAACTATAAAGATCCCAAGCCAAGAATTTTAGAGTTTTAATCCTATTAAGAGACCTGTATGTATCCTACCATTCATCCATCTTAGGGAAAGTGGATTTGAGATATATCAAATCAAGAAGAACCACATGATGCGTAGATTAAGACTTTGATTTAATAGAACACAATAAATCCATTTCTTCTACTAGGTTCAATAGGGTTATAAATCTAGCCCCCCAAATCTCTAAAAAAAGATAGGGGAATAAAGTTGAGGCCATCTTGCCCTAAAAAATAAAGATCATTAAATGTCCCAAAATCAACCATCTCCATATTAGATATAAAATTCACCTTATTCTCTAGTAATATAAAAAAAAAATACCATCTCTTTAACTTGGGTCTTATCAAAGACCAATAATATCAAATTCCTCATGAATAGAGCAACCAACTTAGAATTCACTTACATGCATATACTATTCCTAAGGAATTCCTCTCTCAAAACATGCTTAATTACCTATGCAATCTCTAAAGATGGAACCCAATACCATGATTTAGATGGCATATAGACATGTTTCCTATAAAATGCATCTCCATATTCACACCACTTATGAAAACTACCAACCTAACTAATGATTCTACCATTGCTTGATCCATGACCAAACACCCACTACAAAAAAATTAAACAACTTAGTCATATAGCATTAAACATATCCACTCATTTACAATAATGTTATTACCCCTTGGCATATAATAACCTTTTATTTAGTGAATTCACATTCCCCATACTAGGTAATAAATAATTAAATCATTACTCACCCTCCAAACTCCTCATATGAACTAAAGACAATAGAAATATCACATAATATCTACATGTACAATCCCAATGCAATCATCCCACCTCTCTCTAAAATTATCACTTCTTATTTCCTCCATTTGATCAATTCCTCCATTGGCCAAGAAATATTCCACCTTGTTAGAATCTTGATAACAATGGATACCTTTACATGGTTTAAAATTACTCAAAAGAGACCACACTTTAATGAGAATATTATTAATATTCTAGTATTTAGCATTATAATTCTTCAATGCCAAGATCATATCTAGAGAGTCCCCTTCAATCTCTAGATATTCCACTTTTTATGCCACCACCATTTCAATACCTACCAAAAATGTCTGAGCTTCAATTCATTATTAGTGTCATAACTAAATTTTATAGAATCCTCTCTAATTAAATAACCACTACAATTCACCACACATCCTATCCCAAATGCTCTAGGATTACCTCTATAAGCTATATCAAATTTAGTTTAAACCAAATAGGTCTTAGGGGGTCCTACATGGTACCAGACCTACTAATCTTTTTTTAGTGAATTACCAAATACCCATTAATTAGTGAAGAACAAAAAGTTTTCATTTACCACACACTTTCATATCATATCTCATAAGGTTACTCTTCTTATGCTTGACTTGAGCTGAAACCACCTCAGAAATAGATATCTCTTCATCTTTTAGTACCATAAAAAAATGGCCTTTATTTGCCTTCAAAAATTGGTTGGTTCCTTTATTTACATATTGAATAGATGATAATATATGGTATGAATCTTTATAATATATACAAAGAATAATTAACATCACCAAGTGGCTAAGCTGAGAAGGCATTTTTAAGATAAGGTGGCCAAGCCCAAAACTAGTTAAACTTCCAACATAACCATGACCAAAACCACACCGTAAAGTGAAATTATAATAATAAATAATCTATTGTGTCCTCCTCAAATTTATAAATGAAGCATCTATATGGGCCCTAAACACCCATATTATACCTCCTATCTTTCATTATGATTATCTTCTAAATGGTAAGCCATGTAAATTTACCTATTTTTTAAATCCATTCCTTCTTCCAAAATGACTATCTCACCTAATCCAATGAGGAATTTATTACTTCAACCATTTCATAACATAGACTCACTACATATCTACTAGATTTGGCCCCTACCCAATGAGGCACATCCTTGTTTTGATTAATAAACACCTTTATATTTGTTAAGCAAAGAGAAATAACCCTTTTTTGATCAACTTCAATTAACATATCTATCAATCTTCTCCATTTCCAACCAATAAGGCCCTTAAAAAAATTAAAATCCAAATATAAAACCACATTTCTCCCCTAATTCACCATTAAAACATTATGTGCCTCACCCATATTTAGGAGATCAACAAGTAGTTGATGTTCATTCCATGAATCCAACCAAAAGTTCACCCATTTATCATTATTAATACTCCAAAAAACATGCTTAGAAATGATATGTGTACACTTCATAAATAAATTCCACATTTTTAATCATATGGGTAGATTCATAATATCCATCATACTCCATGGCACATATGAACCAAGATATTTATATCTAAAGGATCCTACAGCATAGAAAGTCTAGTTAATCAACCATATTCCACATCAACTTTGCCCCCAAGGCTTGATTTTGAAGCTGAATATTATTAATCCCTACTCAACCCATATTTTTTTGTTTGTAAACTCTATCCAATTTAAAAAAAATAATCCTCTTTTTACCCATAGATTCTTGGGAAAGGAAGTCTTTCATAATTTTGTTTAATATTTTCACCACATGACATGGTGTTTGAATAACCAAGAAAAAATAAATGGGTAGATAATTAAGAATAGATTTTATCAAAGTAATATAACATCAAAGGGATATCCCCTTCCATTGCTAGGTTGTTAGCTAAACTTTTAATTTATTAATTAATTCTTCCCATAACCCAATTTTTTTAGCCCCTAAAAAGATCATAACCCCAAGGTATTTTATTAGAAGCTTACCAACTTTGAATCCCAAGGCCATTAAAATATCCCTATTGTGCACAATCTAAAATTTAAATGAGTTATCCTCTTGAATTTTAGGATCTCAACGGAGGTAAACTCCACTCTAGGGCATAAATTGCAGGTATGGTTTAAGCAACCTTATGGTGGAATAGTAGTCAAATCATGTAGGTTGTCAACTTGTTTGCTTCTAGTGAAATGAATCCTAGTAGACAAATCAAACCTAAGTGAGTGGGATAGATGGGTGATACCTAATATAGAGTGGGTATATCCCAATCAAATAAACTTAAAAAGGAGGGAAGGGTAGAGAAAAAAATAGGGTTTTGTGATCTCAAAGGGTTACTTTCTAGGCTAGTTTATTAGTGAATAAGTGTTTTCAAAAGTAGTTCTTATTTATTATAGCTATTGAAAACTCATAGGTAGAAAAAAATATGAAGTTTGGGGAGGAGTGGTATAGAAAATTTGATGGTCTTAACTGAAGGTGGCTCTCTTTAGAGTTGTTATTGCACACCCATAATTGGAAGGTTACATGTTGGACCAAGAAGGCATCAAAGGTAGATATTGCATACATTTACTTTCTAGGCTAGTTTATTAGTGAATAAGTGCTTTCAAAATTAGTGCTTATTTATTGTAGCTATTGCACACTCATAGGTAGAAAAAATTATGAATTTTGGGGAGGAGTGGTATAGAAAATTTGATGGTCTTAACTAAAGGTGGCTCTCTTTAGAGTTGTTATTGCACACCCATAATTGGAAGGTTACATGTTGGACCAAAAAGGCATCAAAGGTAGATATTTCATACATTTAGAATACTATACCAAAAAAAATCACTCCTAAACACTAATAATATTAACACAATTTGGACTAACTTCTTAATAAAATCTACTAACTTTCAATAGATTTTGCACATCTATGATTAGCATTCATTGATAAGATAATTATAATTTATCTATAGATTTGGCACACTTAAAATGAATTTATTATTACAACCAAAAAATAAAAACTTAATATCACAATAATGGAAGGAAAGAACACCAACATAGTTTCATGATAATCAAAATTTATTCCTTCTTGTATTGGTAAAATCTTTTAACCCTTTAGAATGTGAAATTACATAAATATATAGATTTGGGGAGAGGATACCTCATCATCCATCTACATATGAACTCATGGTTACATGGCCTAATTAGAACCTTAGTTCTAATTTTAGTCTTAAAATTACATGTTTTACAAGCTCATAACTAATTAAAACTATGTTAAAATTTGTTGGCTTGTGTAAGGTGATACAACATGTGTATGCTTAAAAATAGTTTAGGCAAATTTATATGTATGATCTAAGCATAAGTAAATTATAATTGCAAAAGTAAATATTATTTACATGTATACATACAAAATTAGCCTTCAAATCAAGGCTAACTAGGTTTTAGCATGGTGGGTGAGGTTATTAAGGTGTTGAAGTGAATGCTTGTGTTGAACTAGGAGTTGAAGTTCCAAAAGTATTATTCACTTCTAAAGCTTGATGGTGTATGTAAAGGGAAATGTAACTAATATATAAATCAATTCTAGATCAAATAAGATAAATCTAACTTACACTTCTTATTTTAGATACATTATATATTTGGGGTCATGAGTAAGATAAATCCACTAGACCTAGCCAAGGGATCTCTTAACACAATAATATCACTAGGGAGGGTTCTAAAGCCTCTAGTCAAGAAAAACTATGCAATAAACCTGACTAGGTCCTATGTTTTCATATTCACTAAACTAATAAAAATAAAATTAAAGTATAATCTAGTGCTCACCATGATCAGAAATTGGGAGTCCGTAGATTTGAAATCATGAGTTCGTAGATTTTCAATCACGAGTCCGTTGATTTGCAATCACGAGTCCATAGATTTGCAATCACGATTCCATAGATTTCCCACATGAAGATGGATTATTGTTTGTTAATATCATGCCCCAGCCAAATGGGATAAACCAACAACTTTATCAAGCCACATAGCTCAATATCCATCTGCCATGTCCCAAAAATGTGAGAATAGACATGTCAAGTCAAAGATCAAAATTTGGTTCTAATAATGGTTTCAAGTTTAAGTTTTAGTGGCTTAAAACTATATATCTCATCGAGATCTTTCTGATGATTTTCATGGTTTGCAAAATGGACACCATATGCAAAAGTTATGTCCATTTGAAGATTGGTCAAAAAATGTCACTTGCGACATTTGGCACGTGTTTTGAGGACGTTTTGACATTTGGACCTATCAGAGGTTGACACTTGGAAAAATGTAAGGTTTGCAAAAAAAATTGGTTTGATGACATGTCACTCATCAACATGCCACATGTCAGTGTGAGATAAGCTCTTTGACCAAGGTGGCGAGCAAGGTGGCGTGAGAAAGGGAGAAAAATTTGTGGGAAAGACCAAGTTAAGAGGCTGAGATTTTAGGTGAATCCACAGGCCTAGCCACATCTAAGGAACCATGTTCCTGAAGCCACATGACAAGTGGGTGGTCAAAGGATTTTTAAAACCTTCCCCATCTCCAAAGCATAGCCATGTGGGATAAATGCACCCAAGAAGTTGTCAAAGGTGCCAAAAAAGGAGGCTAAAGTTTTCAAATGCATGCCCAAGTGTGCTTAGAAAGGAGGGTAGTAGTTTTGAACCCCTGACCTACCACCCAAAATTGATTATCCTTGACCGCTTGTGCTATGGAGGTCTAAGTGTTATTAAAGGGATGAATTTCTACTTGAACTTATCAAAGTCTGGACTGTGTATTGAAAAATATAGACCAATTTGTTATATTTGGTCATTTTGGAGTCCTTAGAGGCTAAACCAAAGCTCAGATTAAACTACAAAGTTATTTATAATTATGATACACTATATGAAGTATATTTATTTTCCCATTTTGGAGAATTTTTGATGCCATTTTGAGCTATAGAAGCTATCAATTTCATTTTGGAGAAGCCTCTACGTGTGATTTAGGAAGGTAAAGGATGTGCTGAGTCAGCCAAGGTATTTCAAAAGTCTGATCACTATTATTGTAGAGAGATATAATCTTTTGTTTTTTATAAGTATTATTTGGCTTGCAAATTTACCAACAATTAATGGATCGATTCGATACGAACCCAGGGACGTAAGAATTTCTGAACCCTGTAAGCAATTTATGTGTTTTGATCTTTGAATTCTATTTTGCATTTCATTTTTAGTTAATTTATAGATTATAATTCAAATTTTAATCAAAAATGCAAAAATTACTTATTTGATCATTTATGAGAAATTAGATAAAATCAAGAATTTGAAAAATATGACGGTTTCAATGGAAAATTGATGTGATATATCAATTCATCTTTATTTCAGTTTTGAAACATGATATTTGGATCAGATTTAATTCATTCCAACATCTTCTAAGTTGAGAAATTTAGAATCTATACTTTTAAGAATTTCACTTAGAGTTTATCAGTGGAGTTTATGGATCAAGTTGGTATCAAAGCAGTTAGAAAGTTGGGTTAGCTTCTGACTGTGATTTGATAGTTGCTTTTAGTTATTAGTTTTCAAAATCACTTGATTAGATTGTAGTGTACAGTTGTGGAATCAGTGTGTCTATAGGAAAACATGGGCAAATTATCACACAAAGCCAAGATGGAAGAGCTTGAATGCATGAATAGCCAGATTTAGGATGAGAATGCATTCTTAAGATGCAAGCTCTATTCCCTTTAAGAGCAAATTGCAAGTTTAAAATCAGAGCTTGAATCCAAAGATGAGCTCTTGATTAGATTGCAATGTGGTGAGTGTGAAAAGGTAAAGCCTTCAACTTTAGATGCAGAAATTATGACTGAGTGTACTGTAAGTTTTTCACCACATGAATCTTCATCTTCTTCTACCATTTCAGATTCAGATTCTAGTAATATTATTTTTGGTGATTTCAAAAAATACAATAAGGGCATAAGATCTAAATTGTTTTCTAAAATGAGATTTAATGGAAGAGGTCTTGGTCAAGATGGCCAAGGAATTACTAACCCAATACAAGTAGAGCATATGCCTCTTCATATATGTTTAGGTTATACTAGTGTGTAGGTGGATGATGGGGAAGTTTCATCCATGGCTAAAGGAAGACAATCTTCCAATAGTGAAGGTTCTAGGACACTAGTTCAAAGGTGTAAAGGTAAAAGAGGTATTGAGATTCCACCTCCTGATTCTTACAATAAATCTTTTGATCCAATTGATACTTTTAAAAAAATTGGATATAATGTACAGAAGATAATGCAATGATTTCAATGCACTTTTTGTGGGATGAATAACCATAGTGCTAAGACTTTTTGGAAATTAAATGCTTTGTTGAAGCAGATTTCATGTTTGAAAGACCATTCCCATGTTAAGTTGAGAATTGGAAAAAGGGGACCCTCACCTAAGAAGGATGTTTGCACTCATTGCCATATGAGTGGACATCGGATTGATCATTGTTCTAAACTTTAATCATCTTCTCATTCTAAATATGGTAAAACTAATATGATTTATCAACCTATTACTAAGGTCAAAGAAGTTAAATCAATCCATAATGATGCTAAGGAATCCACTAAGACAATCAATTTCACTAGGAAGAAAGAAATGTTTAAGTGAATTATCACTATATTCTTTTTGCAAAGCATGGTTATGAATTCACCTAAGGGAATGAACAAGCTTTGATAGATGTAGATTAGAGTTGGTGGGAACACTTCAAGATAGGTTTATCATATAAAGTTTTTCAATTCTCACTTTTTGATAACTCTAAGTTTTGAATCTCCTATTTTTGCTGTGTGAGTTGTCTAGAGGACTTGAACTCATTTGATCAGTTGGAGATAATATTAGAATGCATGTTTTAGGTTGAGTTAATTCCTTACAACACTTATTTAATTTCTATTTTGAATGTATGTATTTTTGGCACATGGATGTATAAGATGCATTGTTAAGACCCTATGGGCATGTTTAAATGTTAGGCAATATACACTTTGTGTTGTTTGCATTTGCTTAACATATAAGTCCCATACTAGGGCGTTGTATTGCAACATGTCCACAACATTTATTGTATGTTGTCGGCATTATAAACTTGTCTTATAGTTACATTGAGATTTGTTTTAGTTTTTGGCAATTCACCACTTTAAAGGATGTGACGTTTGGGCAGGTAGTTTGATATGTTGTAATCACTTTTACAGTTGAAGATTCACTTACTCATGCCTTTGGATTAGGCATTTTTATAGTTTGATTTTGAATCATTTTAATGCAATTGTTTATATCTCTTGCTATGATTGGGTTCTATTTTCATGGATGTAGTAGACTAGTTTGTAGTTTTAGGGGATATTGGACTTTTGGAGACCAAAAGCCTTCCATTGGGGAGGTGTGATCAGAAATTGGGAGTTCGTAGATTTGAAATCATGAGTCTGTAGATTTACAATCACGAGTCCATAGATTTAAAATCATGAGTCTATATATTTCCCACATGAAGATGGATTATTAGTTGGTAATATCATGCCCTGGCCACATGGGAGAAACTAGCCACTTTAATGAGCCACCTAGCTCGATATCCATTTGCCACATCCTAGAAATGTGAGAATAGACATGCCAAGTCAAAGCTAAAAATTTGGTTCTAATAATGGTTTTAAGTCTGATTTTTAGTGGTGGCACACTGTAGATCTCATTGAGAGCTTTCCAATGCTTTTCATGGTTTGCAAAATGAACACCATATGCAAAAGTTATGGCCATTCGAAGATTTGTCAAAAATGTCACTTGCGACATTTGACACGTGTTTCAAAGATGTTTCAACATTTGGACCTATCATAGGTTGACACTTGGTAAAATGTAAGGTTTGAAAAAAAAATTGGTTTGATGACATGTCACTTCATCAACATGCCATGTGTCAGCATGAGATAAGCTCTTTGACCAAGGTGGCGAGCAAGGTGGTGTGAGCAAGGGAGAATGATTCATGGAAAAGATAGAGTTAAGATGCTGAGATTTTAGGTGAATCCACAGGCTTGTCTACATCTAAAGAACTATGTGGCTAAAGCCACATGACAAGTGGGTGGCTAAATAACTTTTCAAACCTTCCCCATCTCTAAAGTGTAGCAATGTGGGACAAATGTGCCCAAGAAGTTGTCAAAGGCACCAAAAAAGGAGGTTGAAGTTTTCAAATGCATGCCCAAGTGCACCTAGAAATGAGGGTGATAGTTTTGAACACCTAACCTAATGCCCAAAAGTGATTAACCTTGACTGCTTATGCTGTGGAGGTCTAAGTTCTATTAAAGGCATGAATTTCTACTTGAACTTATCAAATTCTGGACTATGTATTGAAAAATATAGACTAGTTTATTGTATTTGGTCATTTTGGAGCCCTTAGAGGCCAAAAAAGAGCTCAAAGTAAACTACAAAGTTGTTTATAATTCTGATACACTCTGTGTAGTATATTCAGTTGCCCATTTTAGAGAATTGGTGATGCCATTTTGAGCTATAGAAGTTGATAATGTCATTTTGGAGAAGCCTCTACATGTAATTCAGGAAGGTGAAGGACGTGCTGAGTCAGCCAAGGTCTTTCAAAGGTATGATCACTATTATTATAGAGAGATATGATATTTTGTTATTTTTAAGTATTATTTGGCTTACAAATTTAAGAATAATTAATGGATTGGTTTGATACGAACCCAGGGATGTAGGAATTTCTGAACCCCATAAATAATTTTTGTGTTTTGATATTTGAATTTAGTTTTGCATTTCATTTTTAGTTAATTTACAGATTATAATTCAGATTTTAATCAAAAATGCAAAAAATACTCATTTGATCATTTACAAGAAATTGGATAAAATCAAGAATTTGAAAAATCTGATGGTTTCAATGGAAAATTGATGTGATATATCAATTCATCTTTATTTTAGTTTTGAAACATGATATTTAGATTAGATTTAATTCA
Source organism: Torreya grandis (assembly GCA_037957365.1). Taxonomy (NCBI): domain Eukaryota; kingdom Viridiplantae; phylum Streptophyta; class Pinopsida; order Cupressales; family Taxaceae; genus Torreya; species Torreya grandis. The sequence continues at coordinate 149,427 of JARHVA010009384.1, forward strand.
TTCCAACATCTTATAAGTTGATAAATTTAGAATCGATACTTTTAATAATTTTACTTAGAGTTTATTAGTGGAGTTTATGGATCACACCACAGCTTATGGCGGGGGTAATAAACATTAAAAGTGAAAATGCATAAAATACATATATTCACATCAATGTATACATAATCTTAATTCATGGGAGAGAAGTTAAAATGCATATATATATATAGACACACACACACACACACACACACACACACACACACACTTATAAATAAGGAACAAATATAATAATACTTACCTTTGAATATGAACCTGTTGAGACTCAATATCTTCCTTGGAAAAGTGCTTTGTAAGACATTATTGTGGTATGTAAGGAGGGAAAGGATAAAGTATCTCCAGAATACACAACCTAGAAATGAATCCATATATCCAAATAAATTATGAAACCCTAATCTATGCTCATCAATTAGAATGGTGTATAAGTAGATGTGCAATATATATCTCTTCTTATTCTCTTCCTTTCTAAATGATGAAATTAGTGTGTATATATAGGTGAATCTAACCTTAGTCCTTTATGAAAGTTTCACCAATAGAGTCAACCCAATCGACTTTAAATCATTATTGAAAAAAATATATTAGACCTTGGTCTATGTCATCCAAGGGCCAACCTAGACCTTAAATGAGTTTTATCAATTAGAGTAAAGGGTCGACGGGGTTAATAGTATAAAATAAACTATCAAAAAGGATTTTAGGATAGGGAAGGGCTAATGAAGGTGTAAAATGACTAGAGGAGGGTGTGAAATAGGAGGTAAATATTATGGAAATGTTTTTAAGAGATGTTTGGATTGATATCAAGTGGTTTTATAGGGACAACAATCTTGTGAAGCACTAATGGTTTACCTACCCCTTTCTTAATGCACCCCTTAAGTTGTGCACTCATAGAGATTAAGACTCAATGGGTTCTTGTAAGAGAGAAAGAAATAGTAATCGATAAAGTTTGAAAATATTATGTGTATACATATGCCTACTCAAATCTCATCATATGTCACATAGGTGTAACACAAGATCGTGTTTTTGGAAAAGAACATAACAACATACGACACTGAAGCTGAATAAATAGTAGTAAGGAGCAAATAAGATAAATAAAATGATATAATTAAAAAACACATAATTTTTCATACCTTAATTATGTGGATAAATAAGGAGATTCAAAATATTAAGGTGTCCAATGTAGGGAACATTATACAAACCTATTTAAATTAGCAAAAAAAACAAAAAAAAACAAAATTTTTGCAATATAGTAATCTAATAGGTGAAAATATTCTCTATGATTTTAGGATTTCAAAAAAAAAATGATTTGAAAAATAGATAAAATAAACAAAGATATGATAAAAATATGGAATATTACAATAAATATTTGAAAGGTAAATGATTTTAAATAGTAAATATAAATAAGGTGAAAAATAATTCATTTATTACTTTTACTATACTGAGAAAATAGAGCTTTGAGAGACCTAGTTGGAGACTAGATAGCCATCATGGTGAGGAGACAATAACTATGATAGGGAGGATGCATATTAGCTAAAATGAGTGCATCATAAGTAAGAAATTGGAAATTTAAATTTTTTGTATATTTTTATTTGAAATTAATCTAAAAAATAGAAAATTTACTAGTAGGCAAAATCTATGCACTGAAAATAACCCTAGTAAATTTTTAGGTAAACTAGGGGTAAAATAAGGTATTAGGTAGTAATAAGTCTAAAAAATAAATTCCCAAGGAATTTATGGTAAATGGGAAAAAAATCATCATTATGGATGAATAGATAAGACCTGGTTAGCGTAGTCCATAAGGTGAGGGAGATGATAAGGCTGACTACATAGTAGTGGGCCAATTTAGTATGTTAACATGGGGTAGACTGCATAGTAGTGTGTCAACTTAGCTGGTAAGAGGTAAAGGCTAATTATTTATGATATGTCTGATATATTTTATTATATAGGGATGATTTAGTATCACTAAAATAGGTTGATTATGTATAATAAAGATGATATATTATCGCAAGACAAGAAGATGGCCAATTTAGTAGGAAATTGAAAGGGTCAATCCAGTATCACAAATAAAATATAGTGCTGATTTAGTATTAAAAGGACTTATTTTGTATAAATTTGATAAACTAAATCAAACTAGCTAGTTTGAGTGGCTTATTTATGATTTTTTTAAGAATGTATTTTGATTATTTATGACATAGAGATTTGATACATCCTTTGTTATTTAATAGTTTGAAAAGAAACTATAGGCATTAGTGATTGACAAATGCATCATGGATATTGGATGTAATGGAGTGATTGACTAACATAGATAGAGCATGATTATTTACACTAGGTTTTAGAGGCATCATGGAGATGAGGTGTATCCCTCTTAGTATTGATCTCATTGTCATGTTCCTTGGAGTATGAGAATAGTTGACTAACACATTTTGATGGGTGGTGGATAGGTACACCATAAAGGTGGGTATCATGCTAGAAGATTACCATGATTTTTTGGAACTACCAATAGGAAGGACACTGGTGATGATAGGGATATCAAATGATCTAGAGGAGAGGGGAGAACTAGCTAGGTTAATGATATACTCAAATAAGATATACCTAAGATTGAGGGTTAATATATTTGATGTATATATTTTAGATATTCTAAACATCCATAAAACTATGATTGAAATTGTAATGTCATGAGTGTTTTATCATAAGTTGGAAAATAATGTACCATTATATACAATAGCCTTGTGTCAGCTTATTTTGGATCAGGGAGCATTGAATGACTTTAGGGCAATCATTTGGGTCTAGATCATAGATGATTGTATGGGATGTTTTCAAGAGGATAAAAGACCATGGGGCCTATTATTTTATTTAGTGTTTTAATAAATGAGAGGTTTCTTATGTATCAATCAGTTGGGTTGCCCCACATGGTTGATGAAAAGTTAACTTAGGTGATGAGATGGTGGAAAAACCATGTAGTATATCTTGTGTCCCATATTCCAGCATTACATACTATCACAGGAGGAGATTGTGTGGTATCTCTACATGAACATTGCTAGTTTTTGGCATAGTTAGTTGATAGTGGTGACAAGGATGGCATGGGTGAGGATTACAAGCCACTATACCTCATGAATAAAACCACATATGATGGCATGCTTTCTAGGGTAGGTCAGACTCCCACACCTAGTGACCCATCTAGTAGTGTCTACTTACTTGGCATGGCATGCTAAAGAGCTAAGGGGGAGAAGAGGATGAGGAGTACCTATCAAGAGACCTATGATTAGGCTATGTCATGTTAGGATATGGACTGGTCAAGAATGTAAATAGATGGTTGGAGGAGGGGATGACATGGATGTGGATGTATGGATATAATAGGCATTATAAAAAGTATGATGTTAGTACTAATAGTGACCACATTAGACACACCATAGGTGGAAGAACCACTGGTAAGAGTACGTATATGTGAGGGTGACAATGCAAGATAATACAATAGTCATTCTAAGACATAGATGGTCTATAGAGACACCTCTTAAGAAAGGGTCATGACATGCATGAGTGGTCACTTCTATCTTTGACCTAGTGTAGAGGAAATCCATAGAGAAGGTACTCAAAGGATGATTAGACATAGAGATAAAGATTGATAGGTGAATATATGAGGATATGGTGGTTGGTGAGACTGGGACTAGTAAGATATGTTGTGATTTGATTTAAATTTTGATATAGAATAGTAGTTACATGTGGTTATAGTAGATATATTTTGAGATATATGTTTGATATAATTTATATATCTAGGTTTGGTTTTATAGATCCAAAAATATAAGAGGTCATATGGGGAGCCCTAGTTATGGTTTCACACCATGACATTTTGGATGGGGTGTTATCTCCATATGACCCCACCATGCTAGATGATCCTATGGTACCATCTTCCCCAGCCTAGGTAGGTTGGTTTAGACTAGTGGGAGAGGCCACATAGAAGTTGTAGACATGTGGGGATGGATTATATACATTAAAAAGGGTGGGAGAGGGAGAGACATAGGCTTGACAAGCATTGATTTAGGAGAGAGTAGTGCATATGACTAGTATGGTTCAGATTGGATAGATGTAGGACTAGGTGGCTAGCTTTTAGGGATATGTAAAAGGTTTGAGATCCTTGACTGCCTTATTAAAGTGTATCATTTATATGGGATAGTCATAAACATCTATGGGTAGGACTATTAGGCCACAAGATAGGCATGAGGGAACCTAACCATAGAGTTGGAGCTAATTATTTTGTATTTGGTACCTTGTATTATATAAAACACATGATATATTTAAATATTGATTGTTACAATTGTATTTGATATCATGAGTTATATTTGGTTGTGGATGTTGATGCATGGATATATTTATTTTTATAACATGTATTAATTTATTATTGTATATGCTATGGTAAATATATGTGGAGTGTTTAATTTTCTATCATTATGTGATTCACATACATGGTTAAAAAGAAAAAGGAAAAAATGACTTGGAAAAGTATAATTAATCAAAACAAATGTACTACAAACTATATCATGATGGGAAATGTTTAATAACTCAATATAATAAACCAAAGATGGTAAAATGGACAACAAAATATTTTTAAACCATTAAAATATTTCACCAAATTAAAACAAGTAAAATCACACTATATCACATAGGGAAGTATAAAAATACTGTAATAAAATGGAATGCATAATAAAATAAAATGGTATAAAATCAAAATAATTAAGTCAATCAATCATCTAAATCATGTTGGGAAGTATAAAATAAACAAAATTGGGAAAATTAACTTAAATTGATCACACTAATTCAAGTTGGGAAGTATGAAAAACTTTAAGAAAAATGGTTGTATTCTTACATGCAATTGGAAAATAAGAAGATACAAGTTAAATATCAATGAATTAATTATAAAACATACTATATCAATAAGGGAAGTATTTAAATGACATGTAACTCATGATCAATCATGACTTATCTCAAATTTGAAACATGTAATTTCATTGTGACTTGGGTATTGGAAAATTGTGTGAGGAAGTATTTGTACTATCCTTGGTCTTACACTACAACTCACAAAGGGAACACCAGTGAGGTGGAAAGGACTAGAAAAATATTTTAGAAGGAATGTTTATAATGGTAATTTTGTAACTTATGAGGAAGGTATGGTTCTATCCATGGTCTTACACTGAAACTCACAAATGGAATCCCTAGGGGGGAGTGATCAGTGAACAAAACAATATTTATCAAGGGGAGATATTAATATTATTGTAAATGAAAGAGGGAATTTAAAAATAATAATTTAGGCATCTATGAGAAGACCTTAGGAAACATGAGGCATATTAAGGACATAGAGAAGACACTAAGTGACTAGTGATTATCAATATATAAAGGATACCATGTTCATAGTAAACATAAAGTTGGATATGAAAATAAGTGAGATAATAATATTGACTTATGTTGGTTGGATGAAAAAGAAAAGTAAAATGGACCTACCTTCCCACAACATGTTCCCTATTCCTTAGGACCTCTTATAGATTCGTCAGATTACTACAAAGATTGGGTACTTATGTGAGAAAATAGGTAGCACTAATTTTTTTTTCCATTCTCCTTTTCCAATATACTAGCCAACTACACCCTAATGGACCTCGACTCTATCATGAGTCCAGTTATGGAGTTTGATATTTGATTATAAAAAGGAGATGTCCTTTGAATCATGTCTTATAATGTGATTTAACTTTTAAAACTTTGAATGTTGCCTTTTGTATCATTTCCTTTTATTTGAAATGATTTGGATCTTAAATTTTTATGGATTTTAAGATTCCTCTTCCATACAAACTTAGAAAACCAACATGAAATAAAAAGTGATACACATAAATGAGATTTATATTTTGGATAAAAGAAGCTAAGTATCTAAAGACATGACTGACTAAAACACTTAGACTTACCTATGAATTAGTATGTTATCTCAAGTTTCAAGAATGTGTATGCTTAATTTGTAAAAGTAAATAAGGGGAATAAAGGGATATCCAAGATGGATCAGTAAAATGATAATATAATGAGATGGGTTTTTTTCTAACTAATCACATGGTAAATAAGGAGTACTAAGGCAAGCAAGGTTTGTATAACCAAGCCAAATTAATGATTATCTATGTTATTTAGATAAGGTATAAAATATTCATGAGAAAAGAACAAGACAACTATGGAAATGAATTCATAAATAAAAGTATGTAGTCATTAAAATAATCCATAAGAGATCATAAGGAAAGAAAATGACACCATATATAACGTATAGTGTGAAATATAAATAGCCATATAATATAGATAAGTGAATGAAAATTTGACATAGAGTCAAATGATATAAAGTAGATAAATATAAACATGGAGCACACATCCAATCCAAAATTAAGAATAAAGTAATGTAACACCATGATGTGCTCATAAATATTGGTAAATTTATCCATAAACATTGTCCATAACATCTAGTAGAACTCTTTGAAGTTAGAATCTAAATACAATGAGGGTCTCATCGATATTTAGATAAATCTAATAAAATACCTTGATCAAATATACTCGACATAAAATGTAGGTATGACTAAAGGATCATGCTCATGAGGGCCATTGTGTATAGGATACTTAGGAGAAGTAATAGGAGTGGAATATGTGGGATATGAATGAGACACTAGTGGTGAAGGGATCACAGGTGAAGGAGGATCCAAAGGTGAAGAAATCATAGGTGGAGGAACCATAGGTGGATAAACCATGGGTGGATGAACCACAGGGGGAAGGAACCATAGGTGGAGGAACCATGGGGGAGGAATGGGGAGCCTTCTTATGTAGGAGACTCTAAACTCATTTTCCATCAAGTTAATGGTGATTGGGGAGCCTTCTTTGTTGTTATCTCCCCATGGAACCCATTGAGGTTGATTTTGGAGATGAATAAGGTGATTATGCATTTGCATCATTTGGTTAAAATTATTATCTTTGAAGTGTTCATTTGATTAACACTTTACAAAAAAAATGTGATGGGTTTAAGTGGTGTTGTGTGCATCATGTAAAATATTAGCATTGATATTAATGGCTTGGGTACCACTATGAGTAGTGGCATACACATTATTAATGGCTTGAGAGGTGTTGTTATAAAAGTAAGCACTAGTGGCATGATTAACATGTGTTTTTAAAGATGTATTAGTAGAAGGATTAAATGAAGAATAAGCATTAGTGACATGATTACCATTGGTATCAAATGATGCACTATTGGAAGGATTGAGAAGAGTTGGTCTTGAAAAAGGCCCACTAGATGTTAAACCTACCAAGTTAGTATAAATAATTGGAATTGAGGTATAAGAAATTAAGGAAGAAGAGGTCATATTATAAGGAGTCAAAAGAGAAGGAATAGGGTGAGAGGCAAAGAATCTATTTATTCTAAATCTATGTGAGAATATGGGGGAAGATGAATGGGGTTCTTCTTATTGACCACTTATCATAAGGTTTTAAATAGTGGAAGGGTCTTTTCCTTGATGTTGAGGAAATTCATTAATGAAGAAAAACATTTTTGGACTATACTATAATTCAGGCTAAACTTCTAAGGAGAATAGAGGGTTATGAACTAAAGATGCATGAGGAAGAGTCCCATAATTTGAAGTGTGAGTCGCCACATGCATATAATTTTATTCTAAAGTGGAATCCAAAATATGTTTATGGGGAAAACTATTGGGAATGGTAAATTTCATCATATCTATTGAGTTTAACTCCATGTTTTCCTCAAATAAGAAGTTCATGATGAGACTAAGAAGGATAATGATGATGTAAAGACAAATTCAAAAAATAGGATATAAAGTTGAATTAGTCAATTATGTTCTATAACCCAATAGGCAAATAAGAATACACATTTGGTTAGGTTGACTATGTATTACAATTAGGAAGGTGAAGTAAGTTGATAAGGATACACAATCTTTATGATCGACTATGTATGACTAATTAGAGAATTGAATAGGAGGATAAGAAGACACATTTGTGTAGATCTACTATCTACTATTAGAAGGAAGGTAAAATAGTCTATAAGATACTATATCAACCAAGAAGATAGTGTTTTGAAATAGGGGAAAAAATTTCAAGATAATTTGAAGCAAGAATGAAATCAAACACACAAACAATTGGATCAATATGATTGATCTAATTTGGGAACACAACACAAAACCTTACACCAACACTTACCAATGTAAGTTTTTAAATACAACATGCAATGATCAAAGAGAAAATAATCAACTAAAAATAAAATAGTAACTAATTGATCACCCTAAGTGTTTTTATATTATTAGAAAATTTTGACTTTAATGTCATAGTAAATTTGGCTAAAATAGGGAACTAAAAATTAGTCTAAAGTTGGTTTCAAGACATTTAGGTTGAAATGGAAATGATACTAAATTGATATTAGGGCCTAGCCCCTCACTTCACAATGTCATAATGATAAGGGTGTTTGGTGATTTACCAATATATACCATTAACCACATATTTATACTTGGCCAAAAAACCAATTTGGCTTCCCCCTTGGTGATAAAATCCAAGTAGGTAGGCCTTGGGGAGATAAACGTTTAAATTCATTTTGAATGTTAAGTGTTTTAGTAGTGTGTGCACAAGAGTAAAGTAGTGTAACTAAAATAGTAATTTGAAAAAACACCTATTTAGACTATGTGAGTTAATTTAAGCATGAAAATAATTTAAAAGGAAATGTGAATTAATTATTATCAAATAAATGTTAATTCCTTGATTAAGAATAGTACATAGTTAGTTTGAACAACACTATATGAAAATAGTACATAACAAATTTGACTAGGTCACTTTTGTTCTATAAAAGTAAGGTATTTAAGAATAGATTCAAATAGATCAACTATGTCTCTCAGACAAAAGGTGGACTACAAAACTACATCAACTAGGTCAACCTAGTTAGCTATAAGTTTGTAGTTTTAAAGACTATTAACTTATGAAAAAAAGAATTGAAGTAAGAGCTGAAATGATAGAGAGAGAAAATAAAGGAACCTTGGTGGGTTTAAATATGATTTAGATTTCAAAATTTTATGTTATAATGCTTTAGTTTCTTCTTTCAAATTTTGAAAATTAGGTCAACTAGTTTGATCAAGTTTTACAAAACCCTATGTGCTAAAGAAGAAATAAGGAATAGGGTCGACTTGTTCAACAATGTTCATTGACCTATTTGTTGATAAAAGAAATTAGCATCAAGATTCAACATATTAAAAAATGTATGCTAATTTATAACTAGAGAATAATATTGTGTGAAACTATTTGATCTAGTAACCTATAGTTTATGAAGATTTGTATAGATAAAACAAAGTTGTTTTGAAGTGACTGTGTCTTAAACCTATTCATGAAAAGTTAGAACTCTATCGACTAGTTCAATATAGTAATTCAAATATGGAAAAATATAATAAAATACTAAAAATTATGGCATGAAATAAAACTTGAAAGGGTTAGATTCATGTTAGGTTCACCATAATATATGCAAAGGGAAATGCAACTGATCTATAAATCAATCCTAGTTTAGAAAAGATAAATCCTACTTATAATTTTGATTGTCGATACATTAGATATTTGGGGTCATGACCAAGATTGATCTACTAGACCTATATAAGGGATATCTTACCATAATAATATTAATAAGGATGGTTCCAAATCCTCTAGTCAAGTAAAATTATATAATAAACCTAACTATGTCCTATGTTTTCATATTCACTAAACTAATAACAAGTAAATTAAAGTCTAATATAGTGCTCACCAAAGCTTGGGGCACAAAGTGGGGATAATAAAAATTAAAATTAATCATGCATAGAAGACATATACTTTTGTCAATATATATGAATCCTAATACATGGGAGAGAGATACAGACACATATCTATCTACTCTTACAAAGGAGGAACAAAATTAAGAATACTTGCCTTTGAAGACAAACCTATTGAGCCTCAATATATCCCTTGGCCAAGGTGATTCAAAAGAGGTTTCTTTTCTATGTAAAGAGACAAAGATAAGTTAGATCTAGGCTACACAACTTATCAATTCATCCAAAATACTTCTCCTTAAGTCAGTATCCATATCTCTAAATAAAGTATGAAATTATAAGCTATGCTCATTAATTAAAATGGTGGATAATAAAATGCACAATATATATATTTTATTCTTCTCTTCCTTTCCAAATGATGAAATGAATCTATATATATAGTTGAATATAACCCTAGTCTTTTATAAAATTTTAGCTGATAGAGTCATCCCAATCAACTTTGTGTTATTATTGAAAAAATAAATTAGGTCTTGGTCTATGTTGGTCAAGGGCTGACCTAGAACCTAAATGAGTTTTATAAATTAGAGTATAGGTTTGATGGGGTCAAAAATGTACCATAAACTATCAAAAATGATTTTAGGATAGGGAAGGGATAATGAAAGGAAAAAATGACTAGAGGAGGGTGAAAAATATGAGGTAAACCTTAGGGAAATGTTTCTAGGAGATGGTTGGATTGATATCAAGTGTTAGTATAGAGGAAAAAATCATGTAAATAACTAATGGTCTACTCACACCTTTCTTGATGCACCGCTTAAGGTGTGCACTCAAAGAGATTGAGACTCAACAAGTTATTACAAGAGAGAAAACATTAATAATTGATAATGTTTTAAAATAATATGTGTGCTTATGCCCAATGTCAAACTAGTATTTGATTATGGCCATGTTAAAGAGTGGATGTATATATACCCTTTTTACCTACTTGAGGAGTCTTGCATGCTCAAACTTTGTAGTCTTGAAGTTAGTTCTTAAGATCTCAACTTCAGTGACCTTTTTCCTAGAAAAATTGATCTTGGATTCTATTTCCTCTAAAGTCTTCCCTTGTATATTTTGTTTAAATTTTTATGAATCTTGTTGTAAAATCTGGTCAAAATTAACCATGTTGATAAGTATCCTTATGGAATCCTTGTCTTGTGAAAGTTTCAGTTCATCCAAAATTTCCCAAATGTGAGTGTCATGTTTTGAGTACTTAAGCATTACTACCTTAGCTACTTCAATCCACTCCCTAACCTCTTGTGTCCTAAGGACCACCAAGTTGAGGGCATTAGTATCCTCTAATTATGCCATCAAGTTTAAATGTGCATATGCTTTACTAGTTGTAAAAATAATAACAAATTTTAGTTTATTCTCATATATTTTCAAATAATTAAATAATTTAGTAGTATTTTCTATATGGGGTAAAACTTATTCCATCATTGCACTAATAGCCTCAAGAGTATTATACAACTTTGATGTATCACTCTAGACTTCCATCTCTATTAGACTAGAACATGGATAGTTTGTTGTTGTTCTCTTATTTGTTCTAGTTCTTGCTCTAGTTCTCTCCTCACCATTTTAATTCCTTTATGTATCTTTACTAGAGCATCATTTTGTATTTCAAAATAGGATTTAAAATCTTATATATATGGGGGTTACCCCAATTTTCTATCCTTCTTTTTAGATATGGTAAACATTTATTGCCTCTCATTAATTGTGATTGCTCTTCCAGTCTCATCTTCCACCTTCCTCTTTTTGACCCTCTGGACACTCTTGGTAGATTTTTCAAATAGTAACATTATAGTGGGTGATTATATAACTACTAGATTGGTCATGTTGGATGCCTCTGACTGCATGTTTTTTACCCACTATGGGAGCATTAGTTGGTTTAGATCCATGGGTTGAGTGTTTGAGGTTGTAGTCTCACCCAATATCTCTCTTGATGTATGCCTCAGTGTTTCCTCTATAGGTGGATCATGGAATGAAGGCTAGATGATTTTGGACTAGTCTACTCCACTATATTATGGTAGTAGATGGATTTTGTAAATTGGAAATTTCTTTTTCTCAACCTTCTTGGTGGTTACCATAGTTGTGATTTGAGAAGGACTAGGAGGAGGAACTGGTAGACCTAACTATGTAGATGAAACATGTTGTTGGGAACTTACTACTACTCCCCTTGCCTTCTTTGTGGCCTTTTTATTGCTTCTTATGGGCATGTAATAGTATTGGAAGGAAAAACAATAGGAATATTAGGAATGAATGTATAAGGAACAATAAGAGGAATACCAACTACGGAAATAATATATGCAAGGTTAAAGTAAAAATCCTCTACCTTTAGATCTAGAAAAGTTGGTTGAACAAGGGGTTGAATAGGATAAACCTCCACCTTGGGGACCAAGAGATGAGGGGGCTAGGAGGACTAAATGAAACATGATTAAATGTACTAACATTAGAAATATAAACATAAGAAAAAAATAGGGGTAATGGAAATGAGAGGGGGTGTTGTCTCACATGATGGTTAGTTATGAAATGGTACCTTACCCTTTGTGTCCTAGAGGCTCAAGATTTTTTCTCTTTATAATTCTACCTCCTTATTAGTGAAATATTCTCCAACTTCCTCTTGTATGGCAAGATCTGTTGATGGTGTTTCTTTGGTTGGGATCTATGGAGGGGCATGAGCCCTTCACTTCCTTGTATAATAAATGGTTGTCTTAGTATCTATGGAAGAAACCTCTTGTGTAGTTGAGTTAACCAAAATAGAAACCTTTATAACTGATGTAACATCACCTTAGTTAGGCTCCTCAAAATTTTAAGAATAAAGAAAATGGGCTCCTATTATTTTTCCCCAAGTCAAGTATATGGCACCCCCAGTTCCTTCTTCACTAGCTTAAGTACTATAGGGGGTGTCTGGGAGAGTTACCCTTGATCCCTTGACAGATGAGAAGGTATTTTAGTCTATAAGTCTAAAAAATACCACCCTTTAGCTAGTGGGATTATATTTTGTGCCTCCTTTATATAAAGGGAAGATTCCACTTAAATAAGTTTCATAAGGTCTTCTTTTAAGTGAATCAACTATGCCCTCTTCCTGAATTGGTCATCATTTTTATCACTGAGTAATAAGAAATCATGATAATAGAGTTGATGTTGATATTCAATGCCTAGCCCTTTGATATGTTTATGTAGTTGACCATGGGGATATCAATCCTTGTGTGCCAATACAACCAAGAAATATTATTATATATCCTTCATTACCTCATATAAGTGTTTTCAATTGGTGTAGCACATCCTTCTAATATTCATGTGAGATATGTGAAATTAATATTTATTTATCTTATACATGCCCTCATCAATAACCCACCATAAATAGTAGGTTATTTCTATCTCCTCCAACTTGTGTGGAACATACTTGGGGAGGCATAAATGTGCAACCTTATGGCTTATAACCATGGTGACTATGTAATTAGGGCATAGCCAATAGTATCACCTAATTAATAATCTATATTCAATTTTGTTTGATATATTAGGTATGGGGACTCATGTATCACCATCCATACCTGGTTGTAGACATCCTTGGAGATGCCCACAATGTTATGAGTGTACACATATATATGCATGAAGGAGTAAAAATCACATATCCAATTCTTTATATAGTATGGAAGGGGGGTCTAGATTGAATCATTATGAATTTAAAATTTTCCAAGGATTGAATCAAGTAAGAAAGACATCATCTAGAAATGAATATTGGAGGCCTCTTGTCCTTATGCAACATCTACTCTTGTAGCCTTACATTGATCACTTGACTCAGGTAAAATTTCAACTCTAAGGTGATTATAAGATCAATCAATACAACCCAGTCTAGGTGAAGGAATTCTATGATTGGGTATCTAAATAACATCTTTAGTAGGACTATCACAATTTATATTCCATTCTAAATCTACTCACTAGTGTGGGTTGCTTATCTTTCAAATTGATTTTTTCTCCAAGGAACATCAAACTATTGAGTGTATTCTCAATTGATTTGTCTTTCTTACACATCGCTACTCTATTTAAATCATAATTGGAATATGAAATAAAAGGGAGAGGTACCTATTATAAAAATATACTGAGAAGTGGGGGGGGGGGTAAATCAGTTTCTTATTAATATCTATTCAATTCAATTCATCATCCCATCCATATAAACAAATAATGTATAAATAGAAAAACTACACAAGAATATCATGAGAAAACACAAAATATATGTGGTAACCCATCTTGGGGAATAAACCCACTAAACCATGCACATGACTACATTCTTATAATGTTAAGATCCAAAATTTAGTGAATCTCCAACTTCACAATGAACTCCAACCCCTACCAAGTTGAGCACCCACTCAACTAGTCTTATGTAAGCTCAATATTGCAAGGAGGCTCCAACCCCATAGACAAATTAGCACCAACTAAGTTACCTATGATATTTTTTCACATTCTAACACTTTTTTCTAACTCAAATATTGATGATAACCTTATTTTGTACTCTTTACCCTTTAATCTCACTCAAATAACCTCTTAGGCGTTCTCACTAAAATAGCCCTCTCTATGGAAGAATTAGGTCAAATGACCTTCCTCAACACATGTATAAAAATAGTTAGATAATCACAAAATTTTTTAATTATCTTCTTCATTATCTGCAAGCTCTCAACCTATTCTCAAAAACTCTATATGCTTTGATCAATAGCTCAATCCTCTAACTAGTCAAAATAGGCTTATACACAACTTTATCACATACTATATGAATCAAAACATATTAATAGGATATTAAATACTTTTAAAAAATTCCAAAATTATTTTATATCCATCATATAGGCCAAAAGGTCTCAAGAATACTCCTATAGATGGCTTACTCAGAAACACCAAATACTATCAATACATAGTCAAAATCATTTAACTCTCCAATCTTGAATAGGAACTTATAATAATAAAAAATGAATTTAAATGATCCTATTAGTCATTTATAACACATTAAATATATTTTTATCATTCATATTAGTGAGGAATGTCTCAGGAACATCCTTTTCACACACATAGTAAAGTTGCCTATAGGACCAAAAACACAGTCGAGAAAATCAACTTGTAGAATACTTGTGGGAACACTTTTGTCATCTTAAAATGGATTTGTGTGATAATTTAACATCCTTATACCATATATGGAAATATATAATTCATGGTCATATATCAATATTGGTCTTACAGACCAATCTCACTATCTCACTCTACACAGACTCTAGTATGTTAGACAACCAATTTGATGACAATATTTTTCATAGGTTCATGAATCATGAACACTTATTAAAAAATGGATAAGAGGGATAGGTTTCTCATAATTAACCCATTCATTAATATACATCCCTATTCCTCTAAAACAAATCCTTAATTTCATTTTCATTATCTCCTAGTTTCTTCATTATTCTACTCATTAGGCCAGTTTAGTGATAGGCTAACTTCCATGACCAATTTTCCAAATTTTTGGTTATAAATCTGATTATAAACTTTAATGAAAATAAAATAGAAGTATTTAACATCATCTTCCATCTACTTTCATTATTTGACCTAGTCAACCATGCTTATAACATCAAAAACCTTAAAAACAAGGGTTTTCCTATAGTTTCTACTCATTATCATGACAAACCAAAACAACCTAAGGAAACCTTGAAGGTAATTTTCATGTTAAAAAAACTAAAATAGGTCAAATAGACAATTTTGATCCATCACCAATTATATCTTTCCTATTAGGTCTTTGTTAGGGTTTTAGAAGGGTTTTGACTGCCTTACATTCTTAGCAATAATTCATAATGCCTCAACTCCAAAACCTATGGGAATAAATTCAAGATAGAGACATTCCAAAAATACCATGAATAAATTAGGATCTCATGTAAAGGTTTCACCTGCCAATGAGCATGAGAAACTTCTCAGGTCTGTAATACCCCATTATGTGCACACAATTAACCTTATCATCAAATTTCTTGTTTTATAATATAGGATATGACTTCAAACTTTGTCAAAATGATTAGCACATTACATAAAACCAATTTAAATTATCTCAATATATTTTGAATCCTTGTAAAATGTCTTGGCCCCTCATTATGCCACTATATGTCATTTTGTGGAGTTAGGCCTTATACTACTAGTCCTACTTGTACTATAAACATAACCTAAAACCTCTTGTATTATTTTCAAAACTTCATAACCATGTTATAAATCATCATAACATGATCTTACACTAATACCCTTTCTCACTCAAGTCTCTAATGGTTCAAATCACCATGTTATTAGGCTTATTTCACTAAGGCACTAAGCCTACAACTTCTCACTATGTCTCTTCATATAGAATGTAAGCTTCAATATTGTCCTTTAAACTAATCTAAAGGATTTTTTACCCCTTTCCCATGTTTTCATAGATTATAATACTTGTATATCCCTATACTAACCTAAACCACAAAGTTTCATCATGCATCATTCATATATTTTCTCACAGAGCTAAGCTAGGCTACTCAAGATGCTTGGTGCTTAGATTTTGGACACAATAAGATAGTTTAATGATGAATTTATTTTAACCATGATTTCCTTAATAAAATTCCATTATCAATAGACTTTATAACCTTTGTCATATTTAAAAATTTGTACCAATATATGCTTATCTTTTATGCTTCTCAATACTTAGAGCTCAAACAAGATGATTCTATTGTATCTTGATCATGGTCATGATATGTCATCAAAACTAAGAAAGGATACTAGGTTACCTTTAAAAAATTTCTCTATAGAGAAATAAAACTTCTTAGTCACAAACCACTTCACCAATAATGACATCAACTCTGACTTTTGTCATAAAGGAATTTCAACTTGAATTTGACATCAATGACAACATTAATGCCTTAAAAATAGCAATAAGAACATACCTCAACAATCTCTCCCTTTGAAATTGATGGAAAACACTCTTAATCAAAGCAGAACATTCTCTAATACTTGATATTAGAATAGGAACTTTCTCCCCTTTTGACATTAATGACAAAGGTTCACTATTTTGCTAGTTATTTTATCTTTGGACCTGGGGTAGCATACCTTTCTTTCAAATAACATCATAAATAATTTAGCATAGATCAATATCACATCCCTACTTATGAGACATGATTAACTCCCTTCATCTTCATCAAGATTCAATACATTTTTAAATTGTGACTTGGTTTGATCAAGTCATCATATAAACTTTTGTGACTTGTCTTTTGATATTACACCTATTACATAATTATTTTATTTAGACTTGAACATGAAGGTCTCCTAAGACCAAAAAACTTCCCCTATGACTGAGGATCCTTCATAATTTTTTTTCTTGCTATCTGAGTGCCTCGATGAAGCCTAATGGAATCACCTCTACTCTATAAAGATAGAAAAACATAAATTTAGGAGATTCCTAGATCTCCATATTATTACAAGATTGAACTTTCTTCATGACCCTCTTGATTTTTCCTTCTAGCTTAACCCCTCCAGTCTTTGCTTAAGTAACACTCTAACTTGATTTATCTATCTTATTTCCTTCATTAATAATCTAATCTGATAGATAAAATTATTGACACTCCTTTGCATCTTGAATTTTTTCTATCATGGAAAATAGTCCACTTGGACTTGTAGACTGATTATCAAACTTAGCTACCTTAGGTTTCCACATAATATTTCTCTCTTATGTTCTAGAAGTCTCAAACTTCTTGTCTTGTCTTGAGAAGTCATGCTTACATTAATTTTCAATGTGACCAACCTTATGATAAATAAAGTATGTTAACCTTATGTATGGAAAAATACCATGACTCATACCTCTTGACTAATGGTTCTTTTGATAGTTCCATTCAAATTCATTCTTGAAGGGTCTTCTATAATGCCTTGCTCTATGACCAAATTAATTACATGAATAAAAATATCCATTGAAAGGATTAACATATATAATGTTATTAGATTTATTGATGGTATTGACCTATGTTTTGTCAACTCCCTCACTCTTTGATTGATCTTTGACCCTTTTGATCACACTAGTGTCCTTGTCTTGATCTTCAATAAAACCAATCCTTATTTTATTATCAATAGTCTTTTGACTACTCAGAAGGTTATCTAGATCATTGGTGATATTTTAAAACCTTACAGAGGATTTGACCTTATATGATGCTTGATTAAATTCGACTATCAAATATTTCACTTTAGCTACATACCTTACACATATTTACTCTTTTGATTATAGGCCTACAATCACAATTTCAAGTTGACTTTCCACTTCTTTGAATATTTCCTCTTGTTTCTTGGAGTTTTTGCTTAGCCTATCTTCAAATATGTTGATTTACTCCTCATAATCATTAATTAGGGACCTCATCCTATTATTTTTCTTAACTATCTTTAGCTCTTCTAGAGTATTCATCAACTCAGCTTCAAGATCCACCTCATCTCCTTATTCATATGTATCGCCAACAAAAATCCAATCCATATGGATTATTTTGGATTTGAGTAGCATACTTCTTAAAACATGAAAATAAACTAATTAACATCAATACCATCACTTTCATGATCAATCTCTAAATCACTTCTTTCACTATCATTAGATGAGCTACAATTTTCTTTGGTAAAAAAACTCCTTTTTTTAAGAACCTTTTCTTGTTATGATATATTATGAAGTTTTTTTTTTCTTATATTAGATTTATAATAATTTTTATCATCATCATGATATTCATTATGTTCTACATCATCTTTTGTCTTCTGATTATGAGAACATTTGTTGTTAAAGTGTCTAACTTATCCATAATTGAAGCATTTGAAAGGAAACTTGCATTTTTACTTTCCTAAACCTATCTTCAACTTTGTTGAAAACATACCTATTAACTCATCATCATAAATATTAGATTCATAATTATTTATGAATTTATTACCTTTTGACTTATTCTCTTTTGGCTTATTTTCTACCTTGAATGTAGTTTCCTTCTTTGTAGGTCTTCATTCACTCGTCCTAATCTCATAAGTTGTTAGGGTTACATGAAGTCCATCCATGTCAAGTTTGTATAAATATTGAATTTATTAAAAAAAACATGATTTTGAATCAAATTTTAGAGTTATATACCCTATAACATTTTGAAAAATAGTAGCCTCTTTCAATTCTTCTCCTAGACCTCTTATGATGTTGACCACCTCATCAAACCTGAATAAGTAGGCTATAATGGTCTCATATTCTTTCATTTTCAGACTTTCAAATTTTATTATATGAGTTTAAAACTTGAAAATTTTGAATTTATATTATCCCTCATAAATATTTTTCAAATTATCCCCCAATTCTTTGCCAAATATACAACTCATAACCTTCACAATTTCTTCTTAAGATAGACCACACATAATGCCATTCATTATTTTTGAGTTGTTGTCACTAGCCTTATTACCTGATGCATCTATAGGATGAATAATGGGTGAGGTATACCCATAAAATACTTATTTTAAAACATCATGGCCTTGAAACATCATATATGTCCCCATCCTCACACTCTAAAAAACATAATTGGATCCATTGAACAATGGATCTTTGCTTGTAGAGAAACCACCCTAAGATTGACTAGCCATCTTAGCTTATTTATAATATACATTAGAAATATTTTATTTTAGATAAATACACATGTTTCATAATTAAAAAAAATAATACATAAGTTGGTCATAGTTCATAAGGACCAAATCCTCCATTAGGCCTAATGGAAACCTAATGCAATTAGTTTTGTCCTATCCACACGTTGCCATGATGACCCTTAGGAACACTTCCTATCTTAAAAAATGGATGAAACACTTCATAATTTTTTATAATATACTATTAATAATTTAATTTTTTTTTCCTAACTCCATTTGGCCAAATTCAGTACTTGGACCTACCAATTAGGTCTCCTTGCCAATAGGCCTTCTCACTACCTGTGAGTATGTATTGAAAATTTGAACCATATACACAACTTTATCACATAAAATTTGAATAAACATATATTAATATTATATTAAAGACTTAAAAATATTCCAAAAATGCCTTAGTCTCCACCATATAGTCCAAAAATCCTCAAGAATACTCATGTAGATGGTTTACTTGGAAATACCAAATATTGTCAATACACAGTCAAAATCATTTGACTCTCTAAGATTGAATAAGAACTTATAATTAGAAAAAATTAATTAAAATTATCCTATTTTTACTTTATAACACCTTTAATATATTTATATCATTCATATTAGTGAGGAATGCTCAAGAACATCTTTTTCACACACACTAAAAAGTTGCCTATAGGACCAAAAACATAGTCAAGAAAATCAACTTTTAGAACACTTATGGGAAAAAATTTATGATAGTAAAATGATTTATGTGATCCTTTATCATCCTTATATAATATCTAAAAATATATATTGCATGGTCATGTATCGATATTAATCTTACAGACCAATCTCACTATGTCACTCTACACAAACTCCATTGTGTTAGATAGACTAGTTTGATGACAACTTTTTGCATAAGTGGAGGCATCATCAAAAATTATATAAAAATGGATAGTATGTATATGTATTTAATAATTACCCCATTAATTAAAACCCATCCTATTCCTTTTCAACCAACCCCTAATCTCTTTCCCATTCTTGCTTAGTTTCTTCATTGTTCTCCTCATTAGGCCAGTTTAGTGATAGGCTAACTTCCATGACTAATTTTGTACATTTTTGGTCATAAAGATTATTAAAAAAAATTATTATAATAAAATATAAGTCTTTAATATAATACTTAATCTATTTTAATACTTTGACCTGGTCAACCCTACTTGTAACATCAAAAACCCTAAAAATAAGGGTCTTTTTGTAGCTTCCACTCATTGTCACGAAAAACCAAAACCACTTGAGGTAAACTTGAAGATTAATTTTCATGTTCCAAAAAACAAAATATATCAAATATACCATTCTGATCCATAACTAATTATATCTTTTTTATTGGGTCTTTGTTAGGTTTTTAGAAGGGTTTTGATTGCCTTACCTTCTTAACAATCATTCATAAAGGATTACCCATCAAACCCAAAACCAATGCCAAAAATTAAATATAGGGACTATACCCAAATAAAATGAATTTATTAGGTCTCATGTAAAGGTTTCACATGCCAATTATTATGATAAAATTCTTTTAGGGTCTGCAACACCCCATTTTATGCACACAGTCAACCTTATCACCAAATTTCTTGCTTTCTCTTATAGGCTCTAAATTCAAACTTTGTAAACATGATTATAAAATTAAATCACACCACTTTAATTATATCAATACATATTTCATCCTTGTAAAATATCTTGACCCCTTATTAGGCCATTAGAGGTCATTTTGTGCACTTAGTCCTTATACTACTAGTCATACTTGGACTATGAACACAACCTGAAACCTCTTATATTATTGTCAACACTTCATAACCATGTTATAAAACATAATAAAATTATATAAAACTACCAACCTTACTCACTTATGTCTCCAATTTCTTAAATCACCATGTTATCTGGCTTATCTCACTAAGGCAATAATCCTACAACTTCTCACTAGGTCTCTTCATATAAGAGGTAGGTTTCAATATTTCCTTTAAACACATCTAAAGGATTATTTACATATTTAACATGTTATCATATCTTATAATAATTAATTATTCTTATACTAACCTAAAGCACAAAGTTTCATCATGCATCATACATACATTTTCTAATAGAGCTAGGTTAGGATACTCAAGATGACTAGTGCTCAGATTTTGGATGTAATAAGCTAGTTCAATGATGTCATTATTTTAACCATGATTTCTTGAAGACAATTCCATTTTCAAAAAAATTTATAAGCTCTATCATAGTTAAAAATTTATACCAAGATGTTCTTACCTTGTATGATTATTAGTACTTAGATATTAAACAAGATATTTCTCTTATATCTTGAGCATGATCTTGATATGCCATCAAACCTCACAAAGGATACCAAGTTGCCTTAAAATTTTATCTCAAAAGAGAAACAAAACTTCTTAGTCACACACCAATTCACCAAACATGACATCAACTCTGAATTTTGTCATGAAGGACTTTCAACTTGACTTTGACATCAATGACAACATTAATGCCTTAAAACAAACACTAGGAACATACCTCAATAGTACCTTTGAAATGTGCCACCAGAGATGCATGCCATACTATTTTTTGTTCAATATGATGCAAGAATTCTCCTATAAATATATTTTGAGAAAATAATAAATGTCATAGGATGTCGATATAAGGCATGAATTATGGGTTCACTAGTATGAAGTGTAACCCTTAATTCTTAATCAAGAGGAGGTATGTGGATAATTAACATTGAGCTAAAGTCAAATTTTCTTCATGTGTATGTGCATCAACTTGATGTATGGCATCTCATAGTGCTAAGTAATTGGAATAATTATTATTGAATTTTATGGGTTCAAAGAGTATATCCATGTACTCAATGTAATATTTAATGTAAAATTTTGAAGGGAGAGTGTTCCTCAAAATGATCTGGATGAGGATTCTATTTTTATTCAAATGAGTTGATATTGGTTTGGTTTTCAATTTAATCACTCAAATATCTTGATTATGTTGTTAAGTTAGAATTAATAGTGGCTGTGTCTTTATTAAAAGGGATTAATTTAATTCATAAGTAATATTTATATCAAATGGGCACATTGTCATTAAAATAATTTGATATAGATTTGGCATAGATTTATAGTTCATGCACCATTAATGTCCAACATCTATAACTCTGATTTGTTTGTTCAATTCTAATTTTTCCACTTCATTTGGTGGATATTCCATGTAATCAGAATTAAAATTTAGTAAGAGTGTTACATCATTTCAAAATTATAAGTGTTGTTTCATCACTTCTTTAGCTTTGGTTTATCGAGAAAAGAGGTTTTTAGTAGTCAAAAGTTATGAGTCAAGATATAACAATATTTGTGAGGTAGACATCTATCCTGAACAAATGTTATAATTTTTTTTCTAAATACCTAAATGATTTGGAGGAAATCTCTAAATTATTTTTTTAAAGACTTTGAAGTGCTGAGCTATTTCACCAAACAAAAGATCCTAAGACTAAAATGTGTCAAAGTAATTATTCAAACAAAATCACCAAACACTTTCACTAAAAACCCCTTTTGTGTCGAGTAATTTTTCCAAATATTCTATCCAAACAAATCATCTAAAGGTACATATAAATTGAATTTTATAAGTTTAGAAACCTATTTCCTAAATAACATTGGTTAAAGAGTAAATGACATTGTTTTAATACAAGGTGAATACAACTTTGATGTCCTATACATTGAAATCATAAACAAAAGTTTCAAACAAATCCTATGAAGGAAACTACCAAAGACCAAAAGTATTATTTAAGATTTAGATAAATTAAAAATAAAAAAAATCATTGAAGACCAAAAGTATATCAAAAGAGTTCAGTAAATGAAAGTTATGACCCTTTTGTGCTAAGTAGTTTTACCAAGGAATTTTGGCAAACAAGATGAGTTGAAACCTGTATATACATAACCTATGAAAATCATTAGTAGATTATTCCAAAAGGAAAAAAATTTGAGTTCATATGCTCTTTAAATAATAGAGTTAGTATAATACATAAGGCCTTTCTTTTTAGAGGAATTGCAAGATAGGTCTATAGGCCAACTCTGAAAGATAGTGGATTCCTATTTTAATAAAACATGAATGGGGTATGTTGGGTACAATAAATGAAAAATCAAAATGGAAATAATCTCAAGTATTTGAGATTTTATAACTTATATTTAACAAATCTTAAATAAAACATGAACCATTATAAATAGATTAATTTAATCAGACATATAAAAGAGACTCCCATTAGTCATACACCATACTTGCCTTTTCATTTACCCTAGATTTATCTATAAGGAAGTGATCTCCTTTTATCCTTATTATGAGTAATTTATTGGAGAAGTTGGAAACTATAGGTTTCAAATTGGTTTTTGAAAATATATATATATATAATATTTGGGAAACTCTATCATTGCACTATTGCCAAACATGCATCCATAGCCCTGATGAGGTACCATGTGTTATTTATCTTTCCTTCTCCTATATTCTTTTATTATGCATGGATTAAATTTATTTAATAATTTTAAGATATTTTATCACCTTTGGATTATTTTTAGGCATATTGGATCACTCTTTTGAGGATGTTTTGCTTTAATCCTTATATTTTGTATATTTTCTTTTGAAGAACATTATTGGGAGAGGGAAAGTAGAAACCAAAATAAGATAGTATCAATGAAAGCATAAATTTACTATAATTTACCTATCATTTTTACCCATCTAAGTAGTTATTTTCTCAAACAAGTATTTATTATGATAATTGTATTTGACCTAGGGAAAGTGAAAAAACTTTCTAAAACTTGTATGTAGTAATGAGAGTACCCTTTATATGCTTGAATAGATTATTTAGTGTTGGATTGTTCATGATAAATTTTCATATTGCACACCTAAATTATAAACATATAAAATGTATGGTTGAAAAATCCCATAAATAAATAATTTAGTATACCTCTTATTGGCATGTTTTTCCATAGGCTAATCCTTTAACTTTTGAAAATGTCAGTGGAAGTCTTAATAGGCTAGATACTTTATTTGATCATACTAGGGAAAGTAAATCAAATTGTAATAGGACAAAAAAACATTTAATTTAGAAATCAAGAAGCTAATCTATAAAATGAATTGCTAAAAACATAGAAAGCTAACCTAAGAAGTGGGAAACTATTTTATGAAAGCCAAAAAAATTATTCTAGTAAAATAGTAAATCTACCTTAATCTTACTCTTACCATCACCTTTGTTATTATTTGGAGAAATTCTCTGATATTCCAACCATGAAGTAATGCTTCAAAAAATTTCCATTGATTGGATATGTCATCTCATTGCCTTGGAGGTCGCTCAGATAGAAAGCATTATTACCCAAGATCTTTGAAATTTGATATGGTCTAATCCACAATGGGGTAAAATTTTCATGATATCCTTTATTTTTTTGGGCCTTATCCCATACAAGCACTAAGATAGATATTTTTAATGCTTTGAATTTTTCTCTTTTGTTAAACCATATTTTCACTATATATTGATGTTTACTAAATATATGTAAAACATCAGTCCTTGACTCTTCTATTTTTATTATGTCCAAAAATCAAGACTCCACCTTATCACTTGGTTCCATGTGTTCCCACATAAATTGATATGTTGGAAACTTAAGCATGATTGGAAAAATAGGTTGTCTCCCATAGATCGGTAACTAAGGAAAGGCTTTATGTGCCTGATTTTATCTTGTTAGATCAACCTATATTGTGTAATTCAATAGATTATGCCAATCTCTAGGTTTATCTATTGTAAAATTCTTAATGACATCAATTAGGTTCTTGTTTATTGATTCAACCAACCCATTTCTTTGGGGGTAATGGTTGGATGATGACCTGATGGTGATTTGATTATCATAGGCCCATTAAATAAATTCAACTAATTAGAATGAAAAACCATTGTCACAACCTATAGAGATAGGATTACCAAATCTAATTATGATATTTTACTCTATAAATATGATCACATATTATGCTCTTGAATATTTTATAGCTACAACTTCATTCCATCACATGTAATAGTCTATAGTAGTGAGTATAAACTTATGGTCAATTGAATAATTAGAATTAATGACCCCAATAAAGTCCAAGACCCATTGGATAAATGGTCTTCCTTTAATCACTAGCTATAGAGACATGGTATCATGTACTTCTCTTTTTACCATGACTTGGCATTCATGGCAGATTCAGATGTGGACATGTGCATCATTGAAAATTATTGGCTAGTAATGGCCCATTATGAGGATTTTATGGAAGGTGGTATTTCCCATCAATTTTCAACTCTAATTTCCTTAGAAAATTATTCAACATAATCCATTCTAGGTGAAGTAATTTTATGCTTGGGTATCCAAATAACCTAATCATTAGGGCCATCCCAATTCATATTCCCATTTTAAATCTAGTCACTTGTGTGGGTTGATTATCTGTCAAATTGATTATTTCTCTAGGGAAGATCCAACTATTGATTATATTCTCAATTTATTTTTATTTATTCCAAACCACTACTATATGTAAATCATAAATGGAATCAACAATAGGAAGGGAGAGGCACCTTTGAAATGCATCACCATAGATTCCTGCCATGATTATTTTATGTTTGACATGATGCAAGACACTCCTAAAAATATATTTCAAGTGAAAAATAAATGTCTTAGGAGGGAAATACAAGGCATGAATTATGGGTTTGCTACTATGAAGTGTAACCATTGATGATTTAGTAAGATGAGGTCTATGGCCAATTAACATTAAGCTAGACTCAAATTTTCCTCATACATATGTGCGTCAACGCAGTGTATGTCCTCCCACAACATCAAGTAGTTGGTATAATTATTGTTAAATTTTATGTTTTTAAAGAGTGTATCAATGTAATCATTGTAATATTTAATGTAAAATATTGAAGGGGGGAGAGTTCCTCAGAATGATCTAGATGAGGATGCCATTATTATTCAACTAAGTTGATATTGGTCTAGTTTGTAATTCAATTGCTTGGGTATCCTGAGTATGCTCTTAAATTGGAAACACTAGTGGAAATGGCTTGATCAGAGGGGAGTAATTTAATTCACAAGTCATCTTGAGATAAAATGGGCTTGTCATCATTTAAACTATTTTGATATAGCTTTGGCATTGATTTCTAATTTTTGTGTCATTAATGTCTAATGTCTATAAATTTGATTTGTTTGTTTAATTATAACTTTACCACTTCATTTATAAAGTATTCCACTTAGGCATCATTAACATTTATTAATATTTTCACATCATTTCTCATGGTCAAATGTCATTTTGTCACTTCTTTAGCTTTGTTTTACTAATAATTGAGGTTTTTGGTAGTCATAAGTTGTGAGTTAGGATAGAACAATGTTTGTAAGGTACATGTGTATCTTGAACAAAAGTTCCAAAAACTTTGTCCAAAGACCTAAATGATTTAGAGGAAATCCCAGAATGAGTTTACTGAAGACCTTGAAGTTTTGAGATCTTTCATTGAATAAAAGCATCAAAGACCAAAATATGTCAAAGTAATTCTTCAAATGAAATTGCTAAACACTTTTATCAAAGACCCCTTTTATTTTGATTAATTTTTCCAAAGGGTCTAACCAAAAAATAATCTGAAGGACCATATAAATTTAATTTTATATGTTTGGAAACCTAGTTCCTAAATAAAATTGGTCAAAGAGTCAATGGAAAGTTGTTTTAATACAAGGTGAATATAACTTCGAGGTCTCGTACATTGAAATCATGAATACAAGTTTCAAATAATTCCTTTGAAGGAAAATGCAAAAGACCAAAAGTATGTCATAAGAGTTTGGTAAATTAAAAATATAAATAAAATCTTTGAATACCAAAAATATGTCAAAAGTGTTGGATAAATGAAATTTTGGAACAAAATTACTAAAGACCCTTTTTTGCTAAGTAGTTTTGCAAAAGAATTTCACTAAACAAGATGAGTTTAAACTTGTATATACATAACTTATGAAAATAATTAGTAGGTTAGTCCAAAAATATAAAAAGGTACATTCATATGTCTGTTGAATAATAGAGTTAGTGTAATACATAAGGCCTTTCTTTTTATAGGACTTTCAAGCTAGGGATATAGACCAATTTTAAAAGATAGTGAGTCCCTATTCTACTAAAACATGAATGGGGGTATGTTGGGTACAATAAATGAAAACTCATAGGGGAAATAATCTTGAGTATTTGAGAATTCATAACTTCTAGTTAACAAATCTTAAATCAAATATGAACCATTATACATAGATTAATCAAATTAGACATATAAAATAGACTCCCATCAGCCAGATACAACATACTTACCTTTTCATTTATCCTAGATCTATCTATGAGGAGGAGCTTTCATTTTATCCTTATTATGAGTAATTTATTATACAAATGGGAAAACTTTAGGTTTCACTTTGATTTTTGAAAAAAAATATCTAAAATATTGAGGAAGCTCTATAATTACTCTATTACTATAAATGCATCCATATCCCTGACAGAGTTACCATGGGTTCCTTTTATTTCCTTCTCTTGTATTATTTCAATATGTATGGTAAATTAAACTTATTTCATAATTTTAAGCTCTTTGATCACCTTTGGATTATTTTTAGGCATGTTGAATCACTTTTTTGAGGATGATTTGATCCTTATGTTTTCTATATTTTATTTTAAAGAACATTGTTAAGAGAGGGAGAGAAGAAACTATAATGATCTATTATCTATGAAATCATAAGTTAAAAAAATATCCATATTATTTGTACCCATATCAATGGTTATTTTCACAAACAAGTATTAATTATGATAAGTGCATTTGACCTAAAAAAGTGAAAAAAATTTACAAAATTTGTATGTAGTAATGAGAGAATCCTTTATATACCTAGTTAATATATTTAATGTTAGAATATTCATGATAAATTTTATTATTACACACATAAATTCTAAACATCTAAAATGTATGGGTGAAAAATCATGTAAATAATTAATTTGGTGTACCTCTTCTTGGCATGTTTTTCCACAAGCTAATCCTTTGGCTTTTGAAAATGTTAGCCAAAGTCTTAATTAGTTGGATAATTGATTTGAGCATACTATGTAAATACAATCAAACTTCCATAGGATAAAGAGAAACATCTAATCGAGAAATTAGGAAGCTAATTTATAAAATAAACTATTAGAAACTGGGAAAACTAACCTAAGAAGTGGGGAAACTATTATATGAAATCCATAAAATTTATTATAATAAAATAGTAAATCTACCATAATCTTAATCTTACCATCACCTCTATTATTACTTGGATACATTCTTAGATGGTACAACCATGAAGTAATTCATCAAAAACTATCTATTGACTGGATATGCCATCTCATTGCCTTAGATGTCCCTTAGATGGAAAATTTTATTACCCAAGATCTCTAAAATCTACTAAGGTCTTATACACAATGGGTTAAACTTGTCATGTTGTCCTTTATTTTTGTGGTCTTTATCCTATAGAATTAGTAGGTAAAATATTCTAAATGCTTTGAATTTTAATCTTTTGTCAAACCATCATTTCACTATATTTTTATGTTTACTAAAATTATGTAAGACCTTAGTACTTGAGTCTTCCATTTCTATTATGTCCAACAATAAAAACTCTACCTTATCAAAATTTTCCATGTATTCCTACATAAAATCATATGTTGATAACTTAAGCATGATTAGAAAAATAGGCTGTCTCCCATATATTAGTAAGGCAAGGCTTTATGTGCCTATTTGTATCTTATTTAATCAACCCATAGTACACACTTTAGTAGATTGTGTTAATCTCTAGGTTTGTTTGCTACAAACTTGTAAATGGCATAAATTAGGCTCTTGTTTGTTGATTCAACCAAACCCATTGTATACAATGAAAAATGTAGTAGATCTACAAATCAATCCTAGCTCAAAGAATATAAATCCTACTTACACTTTTGATTGGGGATACATTATATTTTTAGGGTGATGACTGATATGGATCTACTAGACCTAGCCAAGGTATATCTTATCACTAAGGGGGTTCCAAATCCTTCAGTCCAGCAAAACTATGTAGTAACCATAACCAGGTCCTATGCTATCATATTCACTAAACTGATAACAAATAAATCAAAAATCTAATCTAATACTCACCAAATATTATGGTACAAAGCAAGGATTAATAAACATGAATAAGATAATCTTATTTAATATATGTATTGGTAAAACTCTAATTCATGGAGAGATAAATATATCCAAAATCCATTATTTATGCTACTTATATCTACTAAAGAGAGGAGCAAAGTTAGAGATACTTACCTTGAAGATGAACCCATCAAGACTCAATCTCTCCCTTGACCAAAGGTGTTTCTCAAGAGGTTTTTGTGGTTTTTAAGGATATCAAATAAAGTCTAAATCATCTAATACTCTCCACAAGACAAGATTATTCTCCAAGTAAAACTCCTAAGCTAATACTCCTCAAGTAGAATGGTAGAAGAATAGATTGTAAAGAAGCACAAATGAATAATTAACTCTTGTTGTCTCTCTAAAAATGGATAAATGGATGTGTTTATATATTTATATATAACCCTAAACCCTTTCAAAATTTTAGGATGATAAGGTTGACCTGGTCGACCTAGTATCATAATTGACCAAAAAACTAGGTCATGGACTAGGTCAGCCAGGGGTTGACCTAGACCCTAATAAGTTATGTCAATAAGGATACAAGGTTAATGTGGTCAAATATGTAATGTAAACTACCAAAAAATATTTTAGGTTAGGGAAAGAGATAATGAAGGTGGTAAAATACTAGAGGAGGGTACAAAATAGGAGGCAAATCTTAGGGGAATGGTTTTTAAGAGATAAGTGTGTAGATAACAAGTGAAAAAAGGGACAACAATCCTATACATCACCAATGGTCTACACACCCCCTTTTTAGTGCACCATTTAAGGCATGTACTCAAATAGATTGAGACTCAATGAGTTCTTGGAATATAGAAATCATCAATAATTTATAAAGTTTAAAAATATTATCCGTATACATATGCCCCACTCAAATCTTATCCCATGTGATGTAGATGCAATAAGGGATGGTGCTTCAAGAACAGAACATAGAAACACACAATGCTAAAGATAAAAAAAAATTATAGTATTTTAAAGTAAAAATAACTAAAAGTAAATGATGGAAAGGGAAATAACTTAAAACTAAAATGGATGTGTACCTTGAATTACCTTTATCATTAGATGTTTGTCTACTATGTTTGTAGTTTTGATTGTGGAGGGTATAGAGACTATTTTCAAAAAATATAAGGATACAAAAATAAAGAGTAAAACCAAAAAAATGCAATAAATTCAAGATAATTGGTGTTATGTAGATGGGATGTACTTGGAAATATGGCAATCTAGGGTGACAAATGTTATTTTAGACTAAATGACCAAGTAAAAATTTAGATTAAATAGGGTAACCAAAAATACAAGGCTACTAAATACTAAAAATTTCAAACAAGTAAACCTTAAGTAAGAAAGGCAAACTCACCAAGTCAAACCAAGGATACCTAAAAAAAAGGATGGTAATCAAACATTAATGTGAAATCAGTAACAATCCCTACTTAAACAAATATGGGCAAGCAAAAAATAGTAAAAAAACATTGATGAGTGATCAATAACAATCCTTACTCAATAATCAATGAAAAAAGTGCATAAAATGGAAAATAACATTGGTGAGTGAGGAGTAATAAGACAACCTCACTCAATAATGGAAAAAGTACATGAAAGTATAAAGGGACTCAGTTTTTTGCAAAAAGGGTGGTTTAACAATAAAAAATGGTAAAATAAATCAAGGAACATCTATAAATTTAGAGCCATGGTGTAAATAAAATGAATCCTAATCACTCAAACATGTTGTTTTGTTCTAAAGATAGATAAAACTGAAACAAAGTAGTGCTAGCATGTTTGTAAGAAGTGAAGAAGAAGGAAGTATAGAAAATGAGAAAATAGATTTATAATAACACTTTGCCTATCAAGGGGGAAATGAAATGGGTGGAGGGGAAAATAAATGAAAAACCAAGGTAGGGGAAATTTTTATCAAAGTCAAGACACCCAAATTAGGTTTGTCAAAACAAGAGGACTTTTGGCGTTAAGGAATCTAAAGAAACTCTCTTAGACACACAAGTCTTAGGTCAACAAATGAAGTATGCATATCATCCCATGAAGGTTATATGCATGAAAAATAAAATGGACCTACCTTCCCATAAAGTGTTCCCCATTCCTTAGGACCCCTTACAAAGTTGTCAGTCTACTACAAAGATTGGGTACTTGCATGAGAAAAGTAGGTGGCACCATAAAGTTTTGTTGAATTCTCTTATTCTAATATACTAGCCTACTACACCCTAATGGACCTTGGATATATTATGAGTCCAAATATGAATATTGAGATTCAATTGAAGATAGGATATGTGATTGTAATCATGTCTTTTAGTGTAATTTTGACTTTTGGGATTTGTATGTTGCCTTTTGTATAACATAACATTTTTTTTCAAATGATTTGTCTTTTAAATTTATTGATCAATTTTTATATTCCTCCTCCATATGGATTTGGAAAACCAAAATTTTGTGCTAAAGATGAATTTCATTTGAATACTTAGGACTTGGTTACTAAGAGAGAGATATTAGAGAGCATGGTAACTAAGAGTCTCATTAATGCAGGTGAAATATAAGTGTTATCTTGACTTTGACCTTAGTTTATCCAATGTGGAGTGAATGGAAATGAAATTAAGAGGAATGAATCATGAAACAATTTGAATTACTTCAAATCACAAAAAATGTGACAAAGGGTAAAATAGGGATATAATGATAGAAAAGTGTGATTCCTTATCATAATAATGAGGGAAATGGAGAAAAACATGCTAACATAGATTTTTGTGCAAATTTCTTTGATCAAAATAAGTAAAATCTAAAGCTAAGAACAAAGATAAAAAAATTATAACCATTTAAAAACACATTTTAGATATAAATATAAATTGAAATGATGCTGATTTTATGAGGAAGGCCAATCCTATCCATGGTCTTACACTGCAACTCATAAAAGAGAAACCCACAAGGGTGTCAAAATAATGTATAAATTAAATAATATAAAGATGGTATTTGTGAGGAAATCCAGGTCCTATCCATGGTATTACACTACAAATCATAAAAATAAACCCAAAGGGTGTCAAAAAGTACTAGAAATCAAGAAAATAATGATGACAAAAGGATTACATCATGAGAAATACCATGCCCTATCCAAGGTTTTAAAATCTAACTCATAAGAAAAAGGGAAAAAAGACCCAAAAGGAAGGACTAATTATTGTGAAAAGAGAGAATCATTTCAGAGGGTGAGACTTGTGTAAGTATCCTATAAAAAGTGTTAGATAGATAACATATAGAAATCATGAAAAGAAGGGAAGGATCTATGCTAACATCTATATAAATGATGATCATGTGAGAGACAAGCTTATGTCTCAGAATATTTCTTGAATTTTTATTAGTTTGGTATCATGCCATGTATAGTAAGAGTGGGCATCATAAAATTCCCTAGTAGGTAATTGTATGTAGGGATGGGCATCACAAGATGCCCTAGAGTCTGAAATGATAAATGGGTGGGCATCATAAGATGCCTCAAAGGCTAAATTAATGTGTGGATGGGCATAAAAATATGCCCTAAATATGAGAAGAGAAATAAAAGATAAGAAAAGATCACCCCATATAGTGTCTAAATGGATTCAGGTTGTTGAGTATTATCATTGATGTCATAGGTGTAACTTGTGATGGTGGTTGACAAAGGTGACTAAGCCTAGTTGGCAGTGTGTGATGTGTTAAGGGGAATTGAGAGAGTGTTTTCATGAGAAATTTATGTCATGAAAAAAACATGATGAGATAATTTTAATGCATCTGATGCCTTATAGTTGCATTAAAGTATAGGTCATTAATATCAAAGTTGTATAATATGGCATAATCATGACATGAAGAGTTTCAAGGTGAGCTATGTGAATGAAACATAGTGAAATTAATGAAAGAATTCTTGTGAATATTTTATGTAATTTTTATAGCATGTAAGGTGTATAAGCATCCTTGATATTTTTAGGGTGAACCTATAGGGGTGGGACCTTTAGACCAAGTTTGCACCTAGACCACTCCTAGACCCTGTTTGGCCTATTGAGCTATGAAGATAATATTTCAAGGAAATTATGAATATTTAAGAATTTAAATAAGTAATATACATTTTTTAATCATGTTTATAAAAATTTATTTCATCATGGTGTGAATGAAATTTCATGAAATATTATTATAGGCCTTCTTGAGTTCATAGAATGAGGTTTCAATACTTGAGAAGATTTCAGACATTCATTGGCATGTTTTATCTCTTCATGGTAACATAATATATTAATTAGATATGGGTATTTTTACTAGTTAATATCTCTAGGCA
Source organism: Torreya grandis (assembly GCA_037957365.1). Lineage (NCBI taxonomy): Eukaryota > Viridiplantae > Streptophyta > Pinopsida > Cupressales > Taxaceae > Torreya > Torreya grandis. Next base: position 183,400 of record JARHVA010009384.1, read on the forward strand.
TTGCTTTTGGATTTAAGTGGAATTCCTTTATGAACAATCATTAATAGTAAAACCTATGTTAAACTTCCCTAAAACCCTAATAGGGACCTAATGTGAAATATCTTGTTCAAATAATATTATTATATATTAAAATTAATATAAAATTTATATTATCATGTATTCAACTCTCAAAATTACTTCCAAGTGGTGGGGGTTAGTTAGATGAGATATAAAATGCACAGATACATGCTTATTTGTCAAGAAATTATTGTATCTATCAAAAATTGCATTGGTCAAGGAAAGTAAAAGGATGGAAGAATAATATAAAGAATAATAATTCATTCCCATGATTATTTTTCTTAAAATATTCTAAATTGGTCATCCAAGTCAACCATTTGTAGATATACCTAATAATGTAGATAGTGTAAAACCTAGGCAGAGATGAGAAGATGGATTTGAGGGTCTAAGAATGTTATATTGGTGAAATAAAGTGAATTAATAAATTATTAATTATGTTTAATAAATTTTAATTATTTTAATAAGTTCTTAATTTCAGCATATGTAGTGAACAAATTGCTCACAAAAAGATCTATTTTGTTTAGATAGGATTGTGTGAAATAAGGTCAAAACTTTGATCTACAAGACTAATATTTTACATTATACCATATGATATTTATATATTATTATGGTTTTAATATCTCATAGTATAATTTAAATTCATTATCAGTCATGAAAATTGTCTACATAGGTGTTGGATGCCTAAGTCACCATGACTGGTCTCTGAGGTAAATTGGCAATTCTTAGTAAGTTGCAGAGATGTTCTTGAGCTTTTATCGACTGAGTGAAAGTGTTAAAAACATTTGGTGATTAACATAAGGTCATGGATAACCTATTTAAATGTTTAATTTTTTATATTTTAATATCTTAAGTTTTTTTAAGCTTCATTCTTTCAAGATAGACTTTTGAGGCACACAGACCTAATAGGGTAGTTTGTCCTAAAGGAGCTTTCATGGTATGAACAAAATATAAATGTCTAACCAAGCATGGAAGAGGTAATTATATGTAATTTAAAATTTTATTTAATGGTTTTTATTTGTTTAATAAAGTCATATATCTCAAATAATATCAATTTTTTGCACTAAGAGGATAGACCTAATGTAATTAGGTCTCCATGAGACCTAAAAGTGAAATGAGGCCTAATAGAGTTATAAAAGAAAAAAGGGAATAAAATTTAATTTGTATCATGTTAATAAAATGTATTAATACATATTATATGGATTACCTAAGATATTTCAAGTGTGTGTTTGACCAAGAGAATGGTATACATACAAGGTAGTTTAGGCTTATTTGTATGTAAGTAATTAAAGAGAATAAAATATTGCTTGGTAGAGAATATGCAAGTTTCTAAATGAATGCCTAATATAAGATTAGAGGTGTGGTAATAAAAATATATTATGTGTATGATCTGGTGGTGAGACACCTAGGGAGTTGGTGCTTCCTAACAAGTAGGTGTTTGTTAAAGCCTAGTCAAGTGGGTGCTTAACTTCATTGGGGTTGGTATTCTAAGTTGAGTTAGTGATCAATATAATTTGATATTTTATCTTATAGGAAAATATTCCATTTTAAGGGTTCATAGTGATTTTTATTCCCCTTGAGGTTCACCCACTCATATATGTTTTTTATTATGTTATGTTCATGTGAATGATCTATATGCATTTCTAGATATTAATATTGACTTCTAGTTCATGAATGATTGGTTATAATTAAAATAATTTTTTTGTACACTAATTCACCCCTAATCTCTTAGTGAATTTGGTTCCAATAATTGATACCATATATTGGTCCTTTAAAGTAGGCCTAACAACTTACAGGAGATCTTAGAATCATAAACATGACTAGTCATCAGGTATAATGAAGTTTCTCAACCAATAAGGCTCCTCTCTTTAGTAGGACTAACAACTAATTTTAGAACATCAAAATGAATACTTATCTTATGTCCTCAGTCTATGACATATGTAAATCTATTATTGATGTATTTACTCAACCTTATACACCCCCAATTGATGCAATAGGTAATAAGGCAAGTGATAATAAATATAAGGTAATGAATGTCATACTATGTGGTCTTTCAGAAGAAGAATTTGTAAAGGTCATGGATTTTGATACATCCAAAGGGATTTGGGAAAAGTTATAGACCATCTATGAAGGAGACACCAAAGTCAAGCTAGAAATGTTAAAGACCCATAAAAGGTATTTTGAAAGTATGAGAAGAAGAAGGATGAAAATATTGTATCTTATCTGTTAAGAGTAGATGAAGTGGTAAATGTCATCATAGGCCTAGGATAGAAGTTGAAAGAATCAATAGTATTAAAAAAGCTATTGAGATCTATGAAATCCCAATTTGATTCAAATGTGTCTACTATGGAAGAGATAAAATACCTTAAAAAACTATATATGGATGAGCTCATGGCATCTTGACTACTTACGAAATGAGAAAAAGTGATGGAATACCTTCTAAGAAGGAAGTTGCATTCAAATCTAAGAAAAAGCCACACATTAAGAAGGCTAAGGATGATGTTGACACAAAAATTAATGATGGAAATATAGAAGCCATATTTGTCAAAAAACTAAGAAAATGATAAGATAAGTATAAAGGCAAGTTGCCATTCAAATTATTTAACTATGGTAAGATTGGTCACTTTGACTCTAAATGTCCTAATAAGGATAATATTGAGCATGACAAATGTCACTATGATGATAAGAAAGTCTATAATCCTAACAAGAGTGAAAAGGGTTTTAGGAAGCATGAAGGCAAGAAAAGGTCATTCAAGAATAAGATAATTTTTTATACCAAATAAGATAGTATCTCATTTGATGTAAGTGACACTAATACATCCAATAGTGATGACGATAATAATGACCATGATAGCAATGAAATATTATTCATGGATATATAAATAGACAATGAGGGTTACTCAAAAGGGAAAAGCCTTATAGATGATGAATAATTAGATGAAGAAGAGGCTAAAGTGAACCTTGAGGTAGAATTGGTGAGTGTTATAGAGGAGTTGAAGTTCCTATTGTAGCATTAATTTACATCCTTCGAGATGGTTCTTTAATATCTCTCCAACTAAGCTATAAAATGGGAACAACTTTAGGCTGTGGGTATCCTATAGTGAGGTTGAACATCTAGAGAAGGCTAATTTCCTCTTGGTAGATCACTTAGACTAATGATTTTGGTTGGAAAAAGGATAAAGATAGGGTAAAGGGTAACTAAGAGAGATAAGATTTGATACACCAAATTTAAATCAGCATTTACATAAGCATGAAATAAACTTGGATGTATCATAAGAATTTTTTTTTCACACAATCTTACAAACCAACTAATGTGCATAAGTATTTAATAAACTAGGCTTATTAAATAATTAATGGAGAAAAAAGGAATTATAATATTCACACCAAGCATCCATTAATGGCTAGAATAACACAAGTTTAGACCTAAAAATAACTTGAAAACACCTAAAAATAGGCCAAAAAGAAGGATAATGGATATGGAAGACACTCCTTCATAAGGCCATCATGCACAGGCTTGTTAAACATAATTTAGAGGTAATAGATAGGTAAAATTTGTCTTTATTGCTTCAAGAGGTCTTTTATACAAATTCGCCTTTTTAAATGAGAGTATTTCCCTTACAAATGGAGAAAAAATGGGAAATATAAGAGAAGAGGGGAAGAGAGAGAGTGAATCAAGCAAATAAAAATCAATAAATGAGTTATAACTACCCTCTATGAATTATCAAACACATTTTGATCAATTACCACTAATATTTCCTAGTAAATTAACCATTTCTCAGCCCAGATAGTATCCAATCCTTCTTATTTGCTTAGAAACACACTAGAAGACAAGAACCTGTTGTGGATGATGAGTCATGATTCAATAAAAGGAAAGGTCTCTAAAGACTTTTAAACTTCATTGAATGCTCCACTTGCCTTTCTCAACCTCCAAACTCTCCATATTATTAATGAGTTTAAAGTACTCTGATTCATCTTGATATGTCCTTTATGTTATTAGATTGTCACTAGAACTCATTCATATGGTGTTCCTTCAGAACACAATTTTTGGAAGACCCTATCCCTATGCCATATGGGTGAATTAGAGAGACCTACACTCAATTTATTATTCATTAAAATCATATTAAGCAACTATACTCGCTTGACAATCTTACCCTCTTGCTCTCTCAACTCCCTACAACTGCTTTGGGGGGTCACTTTGATTTTAATGCCCTTTTGATCTTCAAAATCTCTCCTGGTGAGATGACCAAGCTTATACGAGTCATTTCCATATTTTACACTTGGTCCCTAGATGACTTTTTCATGTACTTTTGCCTCATTGAAGTTCTTGCCTAGAACCTCGATTAGGTCTCACTCATTGGTTTTCAAATACATAATTTGCATCCCTCCTTAAGAAATAAATTTGCCTCATTTTTACATAATGATGAGTCATAATATTTGAAACCCATCTTTTCATGAGAGATTTTTATGCATGTGTCTGCCTAAATGGTATCCTATCCTGGTGTACTTTCATTATGTATGGCCAATGAGATGCTTTTGGGGTCATGGCATCCTATGTAAAATAGGTAAAATGGCATCTCATTCATTGGTTTTCATATAGTCATAATCTCATTGAAATTATGCCATATGCTTAGTCTCATTCCAATAGCTAGTAGCCCACTTTTGATCTCTATTAGGTTTAATAAACCTATTATTCCCCTAAAATTTATAAAAGCTAAGAACTCATTGTATACATGGATCCCTTTCAAACAATAATTAGCATAGTCATGAAACAACACTACAACCTCATAAAATAGGGCATGTATGTTCTATATCTTTAAACCAGGGGTCTAAACTAAGTTTTAATGGCACCCTAAAAATTTTAAGTGTTCATTTTTGTAGCTTAGATTATCTTTTGATCTTACATGTTTGCCTATGTGGCATCTCCTCACCATGTTGCTATTTAAAATACATGACCACTATCACATCAGACACATGTCCTCATCTCATGCCCCCTAGAAGCTTGATCAAATTTGCTTATTTGATCTCCTTGAAGTATCTTGGACTTGAATTCGAACATCAGCCATTAATATTTGATTTTTATATGAGATTGCAATACTTGGATGTCTATAGTGATTTCTATGGACCTTATTTTTAGTTCCATCTAGTTAATGCACTTATTCCACATGGCATCCTCACATGCAATCTAGTATCATTGACTTTTTGGCTTAATTCACATAATCAATCTTGATCTGCATGGATAAATGTCCACCATACATCATTGATCTGCCAAATCAAATGCACATTATTGATCTTCATCTAAACAACATGATAATGTGGCTCATCAATTTGTTATCAATTCATTGTGATTGAGACACTTGGTACCATCATGTTCATTCTCAAGATCCTTTGAATTTTTGACCTCATGCTCATCATTAGATATTTGATGCAAAATTAAATGTGTGCCATTGATTTATCTTGACTTATTGAACCTATCCTTCAACATGGATCATTGATCTTGATCTGATCAAGTGAGGTCTCAACACTTGGTAGCCTTGAATTCAACCTCAATATCCTCTAGAGATTTTTGAATATAAACATATATTTCCTAAGGCTTTAAAGTAACATCCCTGAGCATGTTTTAAGATCTTTTTAGTTTCAAAGTTATAAACCATTAAATGTTACACATGGAAATGACAACTCTTTTAATAGTTTAGGAATTTAGCCTAATGGAAAATTATTTAATACAATGTCCCATGCCTTGAAAAATCTTCATTACATCTCCATAATTGTGCTCAGAGCTTGAAACACCATGACCATAAGTGGGATCAAGTAGAGAACTGATAAACATGCTTACAAATAGATAATGGTGGCCTCATCCTACAATATAGTCTATTTACTCTGATCGAGAGATCTTATTGAATTTCATTCAATTAGAAATATACCTATATTCTCACACCACATATAGGCAACAAATTTATATGTAGGGCAATTTTGGCCAACATTTTTAGTGACCTCCTAAGATTACATGCCTATTATGCAGTATATTAGTTTCCTAGTTTGATCCATTACACATATGGGGTCATAAGTATTTCCTTTCTAACTGATGTGAAACTGATACAAGGTTGTTCCTTTTTTGAAAAACCTCATTTTTAATCAACAAGGATGAAAATAAAGAAAACAACATTGTGCCCAAGACACTTAGGGAAAGGGAAACACACAATTAAAAAGATATGCACAAGGCACTTAGAGGAAAACATAAAAATCTACTCTAATGTATACAATGGCTAAAAAATCTTATAATATCAAGGATTTAAATTAGTTCCATAGATTGGGATGGGTAACACCTCTCCACCCAATTAGGAAAGCTGAAAATCATTATGTTATTTGCATTCATGGATCAAGTAAGGGCCACTCCATAATATATCAAACTTGTTATGGTTTCCTATCTTGGCCTTATTTAAATACCTCTTAAGGAATAGATCCCCTTATTTGAAGTCCCTTTATATGGCTCTCTTTTGAAAGGTTTTATTTACTTGATCTTGATGTGACTCTAGTGTCTTCATTGTAAAGTCCCCAAATTCTTCAAGCTCCATGAGGTCTGCCATCCTCATGCTCATAGGTTCACTATCCATCAACTCATGCTAATGGGATCAATCTAAGGTAGGTGACTCAAGAGAGATGAATAATTTGGCTTCCCTCCCATATACTAGGATAAATGGTCAATTTCTAATGGAAACTTTAGGAGTCACTCTATCATCCCATACAGCTATCCTTAATATTGTGTGCCACACTCTCTGATTCTCTTTTAAAGTCCTATTAATAATTCTTATCAAGTTTTTATTTGTTGACTCTACCAATCCATTGTATTTGGGGTAGTAATTTGAGGATGTACTAAGGTAGATACCCAAATAAAGCTCCCATTCCCTTACCTTCATGCTAGCAAATGCTAAGGCATTATCTAAAATTATTGATGTCGATACACCAAACCTAGTCACTATGATATCATAGAAGTACAACATTACTATTTCATTGGGTTTTTTTAGGGTAATTACTTTCACCCACCTAATGGAATTAGTTAGTAGTAATGATTAACCACTTATGTACTCCACTAAAAAGTGGATTGATCATTCCTATGAAGTCCAAACCCCACTGCATGAAGGGATAGTCCACCTAGATTGGGTTGAGAGGAAGGGTTACCAATCTTTGATTTCTTATAAAGAGAGTGAACTTCTGAAATTTTCCCACCCATGAATAGTCATCCTTAAAGAGTCTAGGACAATAATAACTATCTCTCATCTCTTTTATTGCTATAGACCTTGGAGAAAAATGGCCTCCTGTAGGCTCATCATGGAATTTTTCTAAGAGCCTGGTCACTTGGTTATCATCTATGCACATTAGAAGCACTCCATTAAGGTCCTTTCTAAATAAAACCCCATAAATAAATGCATAAGGTATGGACTAAAGTATAAAATACCATATCTTTACTCTATCCATACTTTGTGGGGACTCAGCTACTATTAATAAATGTGTCTTATCCTGAAGCCAACTAGTGTGAGGTGGAAGTGCATTTGTTTATGAGTTTTCTTGTGTCAATAAGATAACCTTTGTATCTTCTTGAAGTTCATAAACCATATACTCACACAAGCCTTTGACCCTTATTAGCTTAGTGACCTTGATCTCCATGTCATAATCCATGACCTTCGTAATCCAATCATCCCTCTTCTCATTCAAGTCTTTATTAAAAAGGAAGTCCCTCACTCTAGGATGAGACATCATAAGATAAATTTTGCTATTGGAGAGCATTATCCTAAACTTATTGAGGCTTATTGATTCTACAAGGACTTACTTTTCTAAAAAATTATACCTTACTTCATATCCTTCAATCGCTTAACTAAAAAATACAATTGGATACTCAAGTCCTTCACTATTCTTTTACATTAGTATATCTGATATATTATCAATGTTGGAAAAGGAATATAATATGAAATCCACTGAGAATTCAAGATTCATGAGTGAGGGTTCTTGGGAAATGGCTTTTTTGATAGCCTCAACCCTTCATTTGACCAAGTGAACACTTGGTTCTTCTTCAGCATGATAGTGATGGATTTGACCAAGTTGGAAAAACTCGGTATAAACCTTCTCATAAAGTTTATACTCTGAAGAAAACTCTAAAGTCCCCTCTTATGATTGTGTAAGGATAATGCCAAGATGACACTTATTATATTAGGATCAATATCCAATCCCTAATTTGAGATAATATGTCCTAAAAGTTTTCCCTCATGGATAGAAAACACACATTTATATTTTCTGCATCTTTCAAAGACCAATCTTAGGTGATCCAATTGCTGACTAGCCTTCTTGGAGAAAACTAGTATGTCATCCAAGTAGAACAACACCATATAGTTTATTAAACCTTATAAATCCATGTCCATGGCTCTTTGAAAATTATCCCTAGCATTTTTCAAGCCAAAATGAATATTTGGATAAGCATATGTGCACACTTGGTGGTGAAGGTAGTTTTGAATTGGTATTTTTCTCTTACTAGCACCTAGTTGTATCTTAAGTACCCATCCATAAGGGAGAATCATTCTAAACCAAAAACCATTGGAAAGAGTTGATCTATGGATGGTAAAGGGTAGTTATATTTTAAAGAGACCCTATTTATGTCTCTAAAATCCACACACATCTATATTTCACCATTCTTCTTCCTCATAGGTACTAGGTTGGATACCCATGAGGAGTACTTGATGGGAAAGATGATATTTGATTCAATGAATTTAGTCAATTCTTTCCTTATAAGATCTTAAATTTTAGGGTTGATAGGCCTTTGATCTTGCTTTATAGGCTTAACATTAGCCTCTAATTTTATAGTGTGTTTGGCTAGCTTGGGATCAAAGCCTCTTAGGTCATTATATTCCCAAGCAAAAAAGTTTGCATATTCCTGACAAAGCTTAATGAAATTATGCCTTTTAGCCTTAGTGCTTACCTTTATAATATTGAGGAGATTATCTTTAAGGATAAGGACTCTTTCATAGTTCTCCTCATCAGTTGACATCATGACCTAGTCTTTCCTCATATGGTCCTCCTCATGGAAAAAACCCTTTAGGGTGACCAACCCTTTAGGAAGTTTGTTAAACCTAAGTTGAACAATTTTATCCTCATAATGATGTTGGAATTTACCTTGGTTCATTGAGGAGAACTTTTATTCCTACTAAAATAAATGATAAATCTACTTATCACTATCAAATACCTACCAATGAGCTTCATTATTTGTCATTGATGGTCTTACCACCACTTTAACATGTGGATGCACTTTGTACCTTTTTAACTCGTTTGGTATGTCAAATTGATCTCTCATAACTACAGACCTATCAACATGTTGATTTTGTTTCTTTGGAATTACTTGGATGTTGAAGGTCTCTATTTCCTCAAGTATATTCCACACTTTATGTTTATAGGATTTCATCAATGGATTCTTTGTGATGTTTTGTCCTTTGACCTGATGCACTATTAGCTCATCATCCCCATATACTTTTAATTATTTGACGCCCCTCTTACTAGCCCATAAAAGGCCATGAATAAGGCCCTCATACTTAGATTTATTTTAAGAGCAACTGAATTAGAACCTATAAAAAGAGAATTACTTATCATTGGAGGGAGATACTAGCATTTCACCTACACTTGCACCTACCCCATGTTTTCTCCTTGAGCCATCAAAGAAAAATTTACACAAACCACTAGTATCTTCATGTGGCCTAGTGAGGGATGGCATGGACTCATGTTCCTCATAAAAGTAATAGACTCTAATGTCTCTTTCTTCAACACCTTCCAAAGGGTCAATTAACTTATTTTCATTCCTTAACTCATCTAAAAATTTATTAGATATCTCCTTAGGATGAGTGTTTAGTTCTTGACCAACTAGGTGGTCATCTTCATCTAGGATGGTACAATTGATGTTTGAGCTATCTAGCCAATAAGGATCAATATGAAATTATGAAATAGGATCAGCTTTGATGGATACCTTGGTCCTAGACCTTATCCTAAAATCCATGTAGGACCAATATATTTATAGATAACCCCCAATTTTTGATGTGAAGTCTCTAGATAAATATATATCAAAACAAGAAGGCATGTCCAGAACCAACACATCTCGAGTCACTGAAACACTAGGAAAAACATGCAGGGTCAAGTTTAAACCTTTTATAATACCATCTAGTTTGGTAAGAGATACATAAAGATGTAAAAATACCTTAGATTATGATTCATACTTCAAATTGAACTAATTTGTTGTTGACTTTGGCATTACTATAATACTTTTTCCACTATTTACCTAGCAGTTATGTATCAATGATTCACCAATGATTATATAAATATAGAAGGGAAGAGGTTTGACCACTTTATTCAATTTCCCATCATTAGGTCCTTTATTTGCATTGTTGAGGACTACATTTTCCTTAGTGGCTTGTTTGAAACATTAATCTTTTACAAACCCTCTTGAAGGATATCCACCTGATTAGGCATAGAAATCATGTCCCACATTGGCACAATCACATCAATTATTTTCATTTATTAAATAATATTGATGGGAAAACAACCAAATTTTTATTTTTATTTGGGAGACAAAATTGTAAATTAAACTTGTGAGTTTTAGGGTATAAAGGCATTCCATTGATTTTGATTCTTTAGAGATATTGGAACCTTTGGAGTAATAGTTGGTTCCTTTGAATTTGATAGTGATGGAGTAATATTAGGAGTATTTTTTACTAATTCTTGGATACCATCCATGTTCCTTATTTTGAACCTCATATTATATGCCACTAGAATGTATTCTTGGATAAAACTATCCTATTGATTGAGTGCATACCACCCTTCTTGCTCAAAATTAACCATTCTAACACCCAACTAGTTTGGTCCTTCATTAGGACCTTGGCCTTGTTGAGGATCTTCCAATTTTGTCATCATAGGTATATATATGTTTTGAGCCATAAGAGATTGATTGTACACGTAGCTAGCACCCTAATGATATTGATCATTGAAAGCCTAATTGAACTCAATGTGTGGGACAATGGATTCACTGAAAGACTAATTTAAGGCATAGTACCCTCACTTTCTTGAGCAATGTTATTATAAGTAGGGATCAAATTATTATAGGTGCTTGAATAATTTGGATTATAATTGTTTTTCCTAACATAGTTAGTCTAGCCTTGTCTTTGGCATTGTCCTTTGAAATTTCCTTTATAAGATAAAACATTTGCTTGATAATATTGTTATTGAGGCTAATATAGAGCTTGATAAGTTATAATAAATTAATCTTGCCTCTTCACATTCACTAATTCATTACTAAAATATTGAAACATGCTCTTAAGCTCTTGTAAATTCTAGTTTTGTTAGGAGTCACTAGATTGACTAGTTGAATCATTCTCTTGATTTGGGGTAGGTATGGTAGTAAGTTTTGGAATGGTGGAATGATACCAAGGGGAGGAATAACAATTTGAGGTGGTTGAATATTATAGAAAAAATACATTTGTGGCCTAGGTGTAAGCCTACTAACTTGTACTAGACAATTATATGCTCTAATTACCACCTCATAAGCATTTGGTAGTGTATTTCCTCCCATAATTTCAATCATTACTACAATATTACTATTGAAAAACTTTAGATAATAGAGGAAAACATAATTAGGAGTAGGATTGATAGAGATTAGAATCATCACCCATGTCTTTTGAAACATGATCTTGAAATCTTACATAACCTCATAGGATCCCTATTGTTTTTAGATAATTATTTTATAAGTGGAAAGTGGTCACTTTTTTCTTCAAACCTCTTACACAAGGCATCACCTAAATGATCCCATGATGTGATATAATTAGTATTAAGGTTTTTATACCAGTCCAAAGCCTTACCCTTGAGAGAGGTGGCCAATAACCTGATAGCTACATTTTCCTCATTTATATCATGAATATTGAAAAAGCTAGCTATATCTCTAATATGTTTAGAAGGTGTTGTATATTTGTCTCCCATGAAGTAAGGAACACTTTTAAGATCTATCACTAGAATAGGATCATACTGCTATAGGTTTAATGGAATCTGACCCTTGAAAGCCATAAAATGGAAAGACCTAAGGACTGCCATGGTAATGAAAGGACCCAATAAATACCTTCTCACAAAGATAGATTTTGAAATTGGTTTATGAGGAAAGTTTCCTTTTTATGGATGAGTATTATAAAAACTCAACCTTCTTACTGAGTTGAAAGGAAATTCAACAAATTCAAAAGGAATAACTCTAGAAGATAACCTTGTATTCACCTTTGGTTTAAAGATAGCTATTGTTATACAAATAAAATGTTGAGTGTTATTTAGAGTCACCAAATACTAAAGGATGAAATTTATAACCACTACAAATCAAACTAGCACCAAACTTTACTAATCTTATTTGAAAGTGGTCTCACTAAGTATGACATAAACTATTGTAGCATTAATTTAAACACTTGGAGAGGGTTATTAAGGATATCTAAAACTAAGATATAAAATGGGAACAACCTTAGGCTATGGATATCTTGTAGTGAGATTGAACCTCTAGAGAATGTTGACTTCCTCTTGGTAGATCACCTATACTAATGATTCTACTTAGAAAAGGGATAGAGAGGGGGTAAAGGGTAACTAAGAGAGATAAAAGGTGATACATAAAATTTAAATGAGCACTCACATAAACATTAAATAAACACTAATGAAACATAAGACAATATTTTATCACACAATCTCACAAACCAACTAATGTGCACAAGTTTTTCATAAACTAGGCTCACTAAGTAATTAATAGAGAAAAGAGGAATTATAAGATTCACACCAAGAATTTATTAATGGTAGAAATATCAAATTCTTATACATATAAATATCTTGGAGATACCCAAAATTGGCTAAAAATAAGGACAATGGACATGAAAGACACTCCTTCACAAGGCCATCTTGCATAAGCTTGCTAAACACAATTAAGAGACAAGAGATAGGCAAAAATTGTCTTTATTGATTCAAGAGGTATTTCATAAATTTTTTTATAGGGTTTCACCTTTTCAAATGAGATTATCTCCTTTAAAAATGGGGAAAAGATGGGAGATATAAGAGAAGATGGGAAGAGAGAGAGGGAAGAAAGAAAATAAAAATCAATAAATGAGATGAAACTACCCTACATAAATTCTCAGCCATATTTTGATCAATTATCACTAATCCTTCCCTAAAAATTAGCTATTCGTAAACCCAAATAGTCTCCAAGCCTTCTCATTAGCTTAGAAACACACTAGGATACAAGAACTTATTAAATATGATGAGTCATGTTCCACTAAAAGGAAAGGTCTCTAAAGACTTTGAAACTTCATTGAATGCTCCACTTGCCTTTCTCAACCTCTAAACTATCCAACTTTTTAATGAGTTTAAAATACCATACTTCATCTTGATATGTTCTTTACATTATTAGACAATCACTAAAACTCATTCATCTAGTGTCCCTTTAGAACATAATTATTAGAAAATCCTATCCCTATGCTAACTTCTTTATCTATCATAACTCTACCCATACTCCAAACCCTGAACATATGTCCATTGTAGATGAAAACCATCCCGTTTATTAGTTTTCATATAGTAATAATCTCAATGAAAATCTACCATATGTTTAGTCTCATTCCAATAGATATTATCCCACTTTTGATCTCTATTAGGTTTAAATAAACCTATTATTCCCCTAGACATTATGAAATATAAGAACTCATTTAATATGTGGATCCATTTCAAATAACAATAAACACAATCATGAAGTAACACTGCAACCTTAAAAAATAGGGCATATAAGTTCTAAATCTTCAAACCAGGGGTCTAAACTGAGCTTTAATGGTACCCTATAAATTTGAAGTGTTTATTTTGGTAGCTAAGATCATATTTTCATCTCACATTTATGTGCTTGGGTGGAAAAATATTTTAATTTGACATGTTTTCTCATGTGGCATTTATTTGCCATGTTGTTATTTAAGATACATTACCATTATTTCTTCAAACACATGTCCTCATCTCATTCCCCTTAGAAGCTTGATCAAATTTGCTTTATCAATCTCTTCAAGAGTCTCCTAGCCTTGAATTTTATTATTTTTCATTGATCTTCAATTTACATATGATATTATGATACTTGGTAGTCTAATATGCTTTCTATGGACCTTGCTATCAATTTCATCTAGTTAATGTGATTATGCCATGTGGTAACCTCATGTGTAATCTAGGTTCATTAACTTATTGACTTTGTTCACATCATCAATATTAATATACATGGATGAACACATACCTTATATTTTTGATCTATCAGATCAAATGCACATCATTGATCTTTATCTAAACAATATGGTCAAATACGGTCCATCGATTTTCTATCAATTCACTATGATTGAGACAGTTGGTACCATCACATTCATTATTAGGATCCTCTAACATTTTATCCTTGTGCTCACCAATACATCTTTGATACATGATTAAGTGCATGCTGTTCATTTATTTTAACTTATTGACCTTGGCCTTCAATGTAGATCATTGATCTTGATTTGATCAAGCGAGGTCTCAACACTTAGTATCCCTACATTCAACCTTAGGTCATTTGAATATTTTTGAATCCAGAAGGAAATTTCCTAAGGCTTTAATTTGACATCCCTAGGCACATTTTAGGATTCTTTTAATGTTGAAGGTTTAGACCCTTAAATGTTACACATGGAAATGATAACTCATTAAACAATTCAAGAATTTAGACTGATGGAAAATACTTCAATATAGTGTCCCATGCCTTAAAAACTCTTTGGAACATATATATAACCATACTCTAAGCTCAAAACACCATGAATGTAAGTGGGAGAAAGCAAAAAGTGTATAAATATATTATCAACTAGACAATGGTTGCCTCATCTTGCAATTTGGTATATTTAATCTATTTAAGAGATCTTATTAAACTTCACTCAACCAAAAATTTGCCTAGATTCTCATGCCACATCTAGGAAATAGCTTCTTATGTAGTCTAATTTTGTCCAATATTTCCAAAGAAGAATAAAAAACTAATATAATTGGTTAAGAGTTATGAGGATCAAATAAATCTCTTTGTGATCTATAAACTCCACTGATAAACTCTAAGTGAAATTTTAAAAGTATGGATTCTGAATGTCTCAACTTAAAAGATGTAGGAATGATTAAATCTAATTTAAATTTGATCCAAATCAAGTTTCAAAACTAAAATAAAGGTGAATTAATAGATCAAATCAAATATCCATTGAAACCATCAAAATTTTCAAATTCTCAATTTTATCCAAGTTCCCATAAATGATCAATTCATTAAATTTGCATTCTAATTAAAAATCTAAATTTATAATCTGAATAATAACTAAAACTGAAATGCAAAAATGAATCCAAAGATCAAAACACAAATTTTTTTTATGGGGTTCAGAATTCTTACACCCCTAGGTTCTTATCAAACTGATACATTAATGTTGCTAAAATTTTCAAGCTAAAATAATACTTACAAACAACAAAAGATCATATCTCTCTACAATAATAGTGATCAGACCTTCGAAAGACCTTGGCTGACTCAACACGTCCTTCACCTTCTTGAATCACATGCAGAGGCTTCTCCAAATAAAAATTGGTAACTTATATAGCTCAAAATGACATCATAAATTCTCTAAAATGGGAAAATGAATATAATACATAGATCATATCATAATTATAAACAACTTTGTATTTTACTCTAAGCTCTGATTCAGCCTCTAAGGGCTCTAAAATGACCAAATATTGTAAGTGGGTCTATATTCTCCCATACACAGTCAGCCAGAAGCTTGCATTTAAATACAAATTCGTGCCTTAAATAGAACTTCAACCCCTATATCTCAAGTGGTCAAAGCCTATCCCTTTTGGGTGGCAGGTCAAGTGTTCAAATCGTCAGCCTTTCTTTTAGGTACTTTATGCTTGAGTTTGAATTTTCCTCCTCCTTTTTTGGTGCTTAGACTTATTCATATCCTGCATGGGCTATGTGGAAGGTAGTTTACAAGCTTAAAAAAGTTTGGTGTCTTCCTTGAATATGTCAACACCCTTTTTATGGGAGACTTGGGTGCTAAGTTTAGCCTATACGTAGGCACTATTGAAGTTTTCCATGTGACTGAGCTAAGAACTCTCCTGATCTCACTCAGGCTCACCACCTTGCTCAACAAGCAGATCTCATGCTTAAATCCACATGGCATGTTGATGATGTGGCATGTCATTGAACCATTTTTTAAACTATTCATTTTGCCAAGTGTTGACCTCTGATAGGTCCAAATGTTGAAACAACCTCGAGACACGTGCCACATGTCGCAAGAGACATTTTTCAACCAATCTTCAAATGGCCATAATAGGAGCTCCCAAACTCAAATTTACATTTTGAAAAATGTGTCAAAAAAATCTAAAAGAGCTCTATAGTGTGCCACCACTGAAACTCTAACTTGAAACCATTATCAAAACCAAAATTTGAGCTTTGACTTGGCATGTCTATTCTCACATTTATCATATTTTGGGATGTAGCAAATGGATCATGAGCTATGTGGATCGATAAAGTGGCTAGTTTCTCCCATGTGGTTGGGGCATTATATTACCAAACAATTATCCCTCTTCATGTGGGATTTCTATGGACTTGTGATTTCAAATATACAAACTCCCAATTTCAAATCTATGGACTCCCAATTTCTGATCACTTTAAATAGATAGTAATAAATAATAACAATGAACATGAGGAGATAATCAAATAGTTATAAACTCAAATTGAAATTGTCATTTCAAGTATTAATACCAATGAGTAAGAATGGATCAAGTTTTAAATAGAAATGGAGTCCCTAAAGGTAGAATTAGATTAGGAAATAGTCAAGTTGAAGACACATTACACATTTTAAAAGAATACTAAAGTTCTTGGTGCTATTTTGAGTAGTCAAAGGTTTCCACATGACAAGTTTTGGATTAATATAAGACCAAAAATAAAATAAGGAGATTCATACCTCAAAGACATATGTATAAACTCTCAAATATAAGAATCAAAGTGATCATCAATAAGTCAAGAAGATTATGAAATCTTTAAGAGATAACAGAGGTAGAGTTGAATCATTCAACATCAAATAAAAAAGGTATATTAATTCATTCAATGGTTACCATTTCTCATGTAATCAATATGGACATAGAGATATGGATTGTAAACACTCTACTAGAGTTAATTCCTTAGGGAGGAATAGGATAGATACACATATCTATAATAGAAGCATAATTTTACACTATAAGTGTGATAAAAAGGACATATTTTAAGGGATTCCAATATGATGCATATGAGAAAAGTTATTCAAGATAAAATGGTATACAGTCATGCCATTGTGAAGTAGATCAAGAATTTAGACCCTACGGACAAGGTGAAGGAGGAGCAAAATACTAAAGATGAAGAATCTATGTTAGCTCAAACTACCTTTCACATTCAAGATGAAGGAATGAAATGGTATATATATAGTGTTTTATCAATCCATATGATAGGGTACAAGATCAAGTTCATTTAATTAAAGAAGAATGCTACATGAATAGTGAGATTTGGAGAGAACACAACTACCAATATAGTTGGCAAGGGTGTCTTGAGTTTGGATAATGGGAAGAACAAGAGACAGAATGTGTTTTATGTGAATGGTTTGAAACATAACCTACTAATTGTAATTCAAATGTGAAACCAAGAACACATGCTAACCTTTCATGATAGAGGTGTGATATAAGGAGATCCAAATCAAGAAGGATAATTGTTAATGCTAAAAGGACTAAGAATAATTTATGTGTCTTGAATGAGATCAAGAAGGAGAGATGATTTGTGATAAAGATGTATGAAATTTAGATATGGCACATAAGGTTAGGCCACCTAAACTTTGATAATCTAGTCAATATAAACACTAATAATTCTATGAAGAAAATGCCTAAGATCACTAAACCAATAAATATACTTTGTAAGGAATGTCAACATGGTACGTAGACTAGAAGAAGGTTAAAATATAAGGACTACTCTATTACAAGACCTTTGTAATTAATACACACTGATGTCTATGGGCCTACAATAATCTAAAGTATCCAATGGGATAGATACTTCATGTTAATCATAGATGAATACACAAGAATGACTTGGGTAGTATTCTTGAAATAAAAGTTAGAATCGCTTGATAAGTTAAAGGCATTCAAGGCTCTTATTGAGAATGAGAATAATGGGAAGATCATTTTCTTAAGATCTAATAGAGGAAGAAAGTTTTGGTACAATGAGTTTTATTATTTATGTTAGGTTTATGGAATAAGGAGATAGTTTTCTGTAATTAGGACACCTCGATAGAATGGGGTAGTGTAAAAAAAGAATAGGATAGTTCAATAGATGGATATAACTATGATAACTGAGCCAAGGTTAGCTAATGGATACTAGAGAGAGGTAGTGAACATTATAGTCTACATCTTTAATAGGGGATAGGTAATGACTAATTGTAACAAAACTCCCTATGAACTATGAAAAGGTAGACCTACTAATGTGTAACACATTAGAGTGTTTAAAATTAAATGCTTCATCAAAAGAGTTGAGTAAGACTTAGGTAAGTTTGATTTTAGGTCTAATGAAGGTATATTATTGGGATATTCATTAATAAGCTTAGCTTGTAGATGATATAACAAGATTTTGTATAAGATAGTGGAAATAACAAATGTGAATAGTGATGAGACAAAGAAATCACACTCATAATCAAAGGATAAATCAATGAATCTAGACTTGAAAAATGAAGAGGAAATAATAGAGATTTATGAGGAAGAATAAGTTGAGAAAAGACAAGACTCAAAAGAACCCTCAAGATAGATTCAAAAAGATCATCTTGAATCAAACATTATTTGAAGCAAGGATGCAAGTAAACAAATAATAAGAAGATTGGTAAGTAACCTAAATCAAGAGAATTTTTCTCTACTTTCTAATGTTGAACCTAATAACCTTATAGAAGCAAGTAAAGACAAGTTTTTGATAGGTTCTATGAATGAAGAGTTATACCAAATAAAAAAGAATGAAACCTGAGAACTAGTTCCTAGGCCTAAAGATAATAACGTCATTAGAACTAAATGGGTGTTTAGGAATAAGTTGAATGAAGATGGATAAGTCACTAGGAATAAGGCCATATTGGTAATTCAAGGGGTATGCCCAAGTATAATGGGTAGACTTTGAGGATACCTTTTATCTAGTAGTAATATTGGAAGCCATCATATTATTTCTAGCATATGCAAGATTCAAAGGGTTTAAGGTGTATCAGATGTATGCCAAATATACCTTTTTGAATGAAAACTTAGAAGAGGAGGTGTAAATATAAAAACCTAAGGGTTTCTCACTATCAAGTAACTAGGACTATGTTTGTAGATTTAAAAGGCTCTTTATGGTCTAAATAAATCTCCTAGAGCTTGGTATACTATATTGGATAGATATTTATTGGATCTAAGATTTAAAAGATAAGTTGTAGATAGTAATCTATACATAAAGATATAAGATTACCATCATTTGATGGTAGTTGTCTATGTAGATGGAATCATCTTTGATGAAAATAATGAGAGTATGAATGAGGCCTTTATAGATGTAATGAAGGAGTTTGATATGTCGATGTTGGGAGAACTATAATTATTTCTTGGGATAAAAGTTAATTAATCAAAGAGAGATATTCATCTCACAAGCTAAGTATGTAAGAGAGATGTTGAAGAAATTTGATATGGAAGATTACAAGGTAGTTAGTACACCTATGATCATAGGGTATAAGTTGAAAAAGGAAGATGAATCTCTAATGGTTAATCAGACATCATATAGGTCAATGATTGGAATTTTGTTGTACACTACTACCTCTAGACCTGACATCATACAAGTGGTAGGTCTTATTGTAAGGTTTTAATAAGACCCAAAGGAAAATTATCTATAAGCAGAAAAAAGGATACTTAGGTATATCAAGGGGACTATGGAGTTTGGGTTGTGGTATCCTAAGAGCAAGGAGTTTCACTTGGTAGTCTATACATATGTAAAGTGGGCAGGGTGTCTATATGATAGGAAAAGTACTAGTGAAGGAGATTTATTCTTAGGAGAATGAATAGTATCATGGATGATGAAGAAGCATCCCTCTATGGTACTATATACTTGTGAGTCTAAATTCATTATAATATCTTCATGTTTTACTAAATTAATATGGATGAGATAGACCTTAAAAGACTACAAGGTAAGGTATGATAGTCCTAGCCCTATCTATTGTGATAATACAAGTGTTATAATCATCTCAAAGAACCCTATCATGTACTCAAAGACTAAGCACATTCCCATCAGGTATCATTCCCTAAGAGAGAATGTAAGTGAACAAAGTGTTAAACTTGAATAGGTTTATACAAAGGATTAGATTAAAGACATTTTAACCAAGCCACTTCTAAAGGTAACATTTGAACATCTAAGACATGAATTGGGTGTAGTTCATGCCCCTAGCAGTCGTTAAAGAAGTTAAGTTTATAGGGAGAGATAATTAGGTGGGTTATTATCTCCAAAAGTAGGTGAGTAGTGTTGATAAGGTATGCATGGAGATAGGGGAAATTGTGTGTATGATGATTCATTAACTCATAATCATGTGTGTTGAGTGTTTTATTTGTAATAAGTGTGATCCAAGTAGTTGTAGGCATCTCTTTGTCATTTATGTCGAAAGGGAAGAAATTTAAGAATGAGGGAGAAATTACCTATTGAGAAACATTTCTGAGAGTGGTTTCCATCAATGAAAAATGGGGATATTGTTGAGTATTATCATTGATGTCATATATGTATCTTTTGAATGTGGTTGATAAAGGTGACTAAGCCTAGTTGGTAGTATGTGATGTGGCAAGGTGAATTGAGAGTGCTTTGTCATGAGGAAGTGATGTCGTGATATAAAGATAAAAAGATAATTTGAAGGCAACTAATGCCTTATGGTTTCATGAAGGTATAGGTCATTGATGTCAAAGTTGTCTAATATGGCATAGTCATGACATGAATAGTTTTAGGGTGTTCCATATGAAGGAAGAATAGTGAAATTAATGAAAAAATGCATGTGAATATTTTATGTCATTGTTTGATCATGTGATTAGGGTGTAAAATCATCCATAAGAGTCTTAGGGTTAGCCTACATGGGTAGGACCTTAAGATCAAATCTACACCTAGACCAATCCTAGAATTTACCTAGCCTAATGATGTATGAAGATAAAATTTCAAGGTAATTATGCATATTTAGTAATGAAAAAGGTAATATATATTATTTTCACAAATTTTGAGGCCATAATTTAATTGAAATTGCATGAAAATCTATTTTAGGTCTTCTCAAGTTCATATAATGATGGCTCAAGACTTGAGAAGCACTTTCAGATGTTTGTTGGCATGTGTAACCTATACATGGAAACATGAGATATTGATAAGAGATGTGGAGGGGTCCTATATAATACCTTTAGGCATTGTTTTTGGATTTAAGTGGAATTCCTTTATGAATAATTGTTAACACCAAAACCTGTGTTAAACCTCCCTAAAACCCTAATAAGGATCCAATGTGAAATATATTTTTCAAATAATCTTATAATGGATTAAAATTAATATAAAATTTATTATATCATGTATTTAACTCTCATAGTTACCTTCAAGTGGTGTTGGTTAGTCAGATGAGAGAGAAAATACACATATATAGGCTTATTTATCAGGGATTTTTTGTAGCTCTCAAAAGTTACATTGGTAAAGGAAATCAAATGGATGGAAGAATAATATATAGACTCATATTTCATTAAAATTATGGTTTATAGATAGGTTCAACCCTTGAAATATTCTAAATTGGTTATCCAAGTTAGCTAGTCATAAACAAACCTAATAATATATATAGTGTAAAACCTAGGTAGAGATGAGAAGATGGATTTGAGGGTCTAATCATGTTATATTGGTGAAAAAAAATTTATGAATAAGTTAATAATTACTTATTATACATGTTTATGCTTTGAATAAGTTTTTTATGTCAGCATATGTAGTCAAAAAGTTGCTCACACAATGATCTATCTGGTTCAGATAAGATTGTATGAAATAAGGTTAAGAATTTGGTCTACAAGACCAATATTTGAAATTAGACCATATGATATTTATATCTAATTATGGTATATAGATATCATATGACCATTTACATACATCATGATTCATGACAAGTGTCTACACAGGTGTTGGAGGTCTAAGTCACCTTGATTGGTCTTTAAGGTAAATTGGTAGTTTTGAGAGAGTAAGTTGCAGAGATGTTCTTGAGCCTTTATCTCATGAGTGAAAGTGTTGCAAGCATTTGGTCATGAAAATAAGGTCATTGAGAATATATATACATGTTTCATTTTTCATAATTTAGTAGCTTAAGGGTGTTTAAGCTTCATTATTACAAGATAGACTTTTGAGGCACACAGGCCTAATAGGGAAGTTTGTCCTAAAGGAGATTTCATGGTATGAATGAAAGATAATTGTCAAAAAAAGCATGGATGATATAAATATAGGTCAATGGATAAGTGATTTAATGGTTTCTATTTGTTTAATAAATTCATCTAGGCCCAAGAAGATCAAGTTTTGGTGCTAAGAGGATATACCTAATGCAATTAGGTCTCCATGACACCTAAAAGTGAAATGAGGCCTAACAAAGTTATGAAAGACAAAAATGGACTCAAATTTCATTTGAATCAAGTTCATAATATGTTCCAATACCTATCATATGGCTGACCTAAGAGGTTTAGGGTGTGTGGCTGACCAAGTGGTGTGCGACCATGAAAATGGTATATATACAAGGTAATTTAGGCCTATTTATGTGTAATCAATTGAATCAAATAAAATATTTATTGGTAGAGAAAAAGGATGTATTTAAATTAGCCATAATATTAGATTAGAGGTATGGTAATCAAAATAAATGAGGTGGCTAAGTTGGCATTGATATCACCTAGGTAGTTGGTGCTTCTTTGCAAATAGGTGCTTTCTAAAGCCTAGTCAAGTGGGTGCTTGAATTCATTGGGGTTGGTGCTCTAAGTTCAGTTTGTTCTAAAAAAATAAATATTTTGTCTTATAGGATAATAGTATATTTATAGGGATAATAGTGGGTTTTATTCCCCTTGAGATTTTCCCACTCATAAATGTGTTTTCTTGTGTTATGCTCATGTGAATGATCCTTATACACTGCTAGATCTTAATGTTTCTTTCATAGTTCATGAATGATTGGTTATAATTGAAATAAAATATTTGGTACACTAATTCACCCCCTCTTAGTGATTTTTATTCCAACATGAATTTCCCAAGAATATTTAAATAGGGTATTTCATGATGTTGGATAAAAAGAAAAGGATAATAAGCCAGAAGAATGAGAGACAAAGAAATAAATTGACCAAATAAAGAACCATATTGGCTAGATATAAGATAAAGGTCAATAATCAAATACAAGGTCAACTAGGTTGAATATGTATTTCTAAAAAATGGCTAAAAAAAATACAAAGTTGATTGGGTTGACTATGTACTACTGGATAGAATGTAAAAGAGTACAGAGTTAACTAGGTTGATTGATAAGAGACACAGTCATACTGGTTGACTATATACTATTATTAGGGAGAAAGATAGAGTCTATAAGAGAATATATTAACTATAATTATAGTATTATAAAATAGGGTAAAATCTTGAAATATAAATAATGCAATAAATGGAAGAAAACACAGAAGCAATTAGATAAATACGAGTGACCCAATTAGGGAACACAACATAAAACCTTACACCAACATTGGACAATGCAATTTTTTATAATACAACACATAATGATCAAAGAGAAATAAGTCAGATAAAAATTAAATGCTAACTAAGTGGTCATCCTTAGTGTTATTATATTATTATAAAGTGTTATTTTAATTGTGATAGGGAAGTTGGATAAAAATAGGGAAAAAGAAAGTAATCTATGGATGGTTTCAAGATGTTTAGGTTGAGATGGATCTATGTTGGCAATGGTATTAGCTTATTATTGAGGCTTTCCCCTTCACTTCATAATCCCATAGTGATAAGGGTATCAGGTACTTTACCAATATATACCATTAAACACGTATTTATAATTGGCTAGAAAACCAAGTTGGCTTCCCCCTTGGTGACGAAAGCCAAGTAGGTAGGCCTTGGAAAGACAAGTGTTGAATGCATTTTGAATATTTCATGATTTGGTAGTGTGTGGAAAAATGATAAAAATAGTGTAACTAAATCATAATTTTAAAAACCACCTAATTAGACTATGTGAGATACTCAAAGCATGCAAATGATTGAAAATGAATGTGTGAATTAATTACTAGCAAATAGTTGTTAATTCTTAAGTTTAGAATGGTACAGAGTTATTTTAGACAACACTATATGTAAATAGTAAAAAATAGAGTCAACTAGGTCATTACTATTCTATATAAGAAAAATTCTTTAAGAATAGAGTCAAACAGGTTGACTCAATCTTTTAGATAGAAGACAAGCTACATAACTAAGTTAACCAAATTGACTTAATTTATTGTAGGGTTATAGTTTTAAAGACTACTACCTATACAAAACAAAACTAAAATGGAGTATTAAAATGATTAAGATATAAATATAATAAATTTTGTGGGTTAGAAGATGATTAGGATTGTAAATTTTATGTTGGAGTGCTTTGAATGATGCTTTCAAATTTTATAGAATAAATTGACTGGTTTGACCTAGTTCTACAAAACTTTGTGCGTTGAAGAAAGATAAGATGACTAGGTTGACTAGTTTGAGCTATTTTAGTGATCTATATGTTGACTGAGATACTAAGTCAACCTATTTGACCGAGTTTCTTAATCTATATGTTAACTAAAAGACTAAGTCAACTTATTCGACCTAGTTTGTTGATGTAGATGCTGACTGAAAGATTAGGTTGACCTATTTGACCTAGTTTCTTGATTTGGATGTTGTCAGAGTAAATAAGATGATAGAGTCAACCTATTCAACCTTGTGTTATTAACTAGTAATGAATAATATTATTGTGTCAACCTATTCAATCCAATAATCTATATATGGTGAAGACTTACACACAAAAATAGAGTCATTTTGATGTGATTATGTGTTAAATCTGCACACAAAAAGTTATATTTATACTAATTAGTTTAATACCATATAAAAAATATATAAAAATATGATGATATAAATGAAAGTGTGAAATAAAAATTCTAAGGGTTAGATTCATGTCAGGTTCACTAGAATATATGCAATGGGAAATACAGTAGATCTATAAATCAATCCTAGCTCAGAGAAGATAAATTATACTTACACTTGTGATTGTGGATACTTTATTTATTCAAGGTCATGGCCAAGATAGATCTACTATACCTATTTAATGGATCTCTGACCACAAATAATATCACTATGGAGGGTTCAAAAGCCTCCTATCAAGTAAAGCTACATAGTAACCCTAATTAGGTCCTATGTTTTCATATTCACTAAAATAATAAAACGTAAACAAAATGTATAATATATAGCTCACCAAAACTTATGGCACAAAGTGGGGGTAATAAAAAATAAAAGTAAACATGCATAAGACTATCCTAATTAAGATATATATAGGTAAAACCCTAATTAATGGATAGAGCAATACATTCAAAAGCCATTACTTATGCTACCTCTATATAATAAAGAGAGGAGAAAAGTTAGAGATACTTACCTTGAAGACAAATCCATTGAGACTCAATCTCTCCTTTGGCCAAATATTCTTTGAAATAGTTTTTTTTGGTTTTTGAGGATCACTAAGAAATTCCAAATCATCCAATACTTCTCCATAAGATAAGATTTTTCTCTAAATAGAAACCTTAAGCTAAGACTCCTCAAGTAGAATGGTAGAAGAGAATATTTTAAAGAAGAAAAATAAATAATTAAATATTTATTTCTCTCTAAGAATGGAAAAATGAATGTGTTTATATAGGTGGATCTAACCTTAAACCCTTCCAAAATTTTAGGCTGACAAGGTCAACCTGATTGACTTAGTATCATAATTGACAAAAATAAACTAGATAATGGACTAGGTCATCTAGGGGCCAACCTAGACCCTAATAATTTTTGTCAATAATGATACAAGGTTGATGTGGCCAAACATGTAATGTAAACTAATAAAAAGGGTTTCAGGTTAGGGAAAGGGATATTGAGGTGGTAAAAGACTAAAGGAGGGTTTAAAAGGAGAGGTAAAACTTAGGGGAATATATTTTAACATATAAGTGTGTAGATAACAAGTAGAAAAAATGGATAACAATCTTGTGAATTAACAATGGTCTACCCACCCCTTTCCTAGTGCACCCTTAAGGCATGCACTTAGAGAGATTGAGACTCGATGGGTTCTTGAAAGATAGAAAACATCAGTAATTGATACAATGACAAATGTCTTATTCTTCACGATGCAATTTTAGATTTTTTCATCACTTGTTGATGATACACTCATTTCCTTAGGGGTAATGGTTAGATGATGACCTAGTAGTGATTAAATTGTTATGGGCTCATTGAGTAAATTTAGCTGATTAGAATGCTAGATAGACCATTGGTAGAAACTAGAGATATGAGTACCAAATATAGTTGTGATATTTTCCTCTAAAAATTTGATCATCTATTGTGCTCTTGAATTATTTGTTACTAAAACTTCAATCCATCATGTGTAATATTTTGTATAAGTGAGTATAAACTTATAGCCAATTGAAGAATTGGGATTAATGACTCTAATGAATTCTAAGCCCCGTTGGGTGAATGGTCTTCCTTCAATCACTAGTTGTAGAGGCATGGCTACATTTACTTCCATTTTTACCAAGACTTGGTGTTCATGTCATGTTTAGACGTGGATAGGTGCATTTTTAAAAAATATTAGACATTGATGGCCCATTACGAGGATTTTATGGGTGACATATTTATTGAGCTTCCTCTCTTGATATGAATTTTAGGTAGATGCTTTCATAAGTCCTTATATATAATATATCTATTTTGATCATGTAATTAAATTATTTGACTCTTAAAACTCTCCTTTATTATATTTCAAGATTTGGGGAGTAGGTACATGTGATTAAATATTGAATAGTATCAATATATCAATCCCCTTTAGATAATTAATTTCATAAACCTCCTCAATAGTGATGCATAGGTTAGGCTCAATGATGAGTTGAATTATGCCTTGACCTCTAAAACTATTGGAAAGCCTGATTTTCATGTAAAATTACTACAGTTTTTCCATCCATTCTATTATATATTCTCCTAATTTGTTTTGTGATAAAGTGATATTAACAACAAGATTCATTACAATGGCAAATGTCTTGTTCTTCAAGATGAAATTTCATATATTTTTTCATCACTTTGACAAGGGAATTTTTTTTTTTATATCATGAATTACATAATTTTTTATTCTATAAATTTTGTACTCATAAACATGATACAATTCTCACTCTCCTCTTTATTCTGGGTGAGCATGATAATAATAGTCTGTTATGAGGAAAATCATTACAAGAAGAAGTCTTTGTGAAGTTTGGACTTATCCATATAGGGGCCTGAGATATTACATCTTTAATGACTTGAAAAATATTTTGAGCCTATACTATCCATTCCACTTTAGCATCTTTCTTAATAATTGCATTCATAGGTCTAATGATGTTTTCAAAGCCTGATATAAACTTTCTCACAAAGTTTATCTTCCCAAAGAAAGATTTTAGTTCCTTCTTGCTATTTTGTAAATCAATTTTTGATATCCCTTGAATTCTATCTAGGTTAATCATAATCCCATATTTGGTGATGATATGATCAAGATATTATCTTATGTAATGGCAAATATGATTTTTTGGTGGTTCATTTAAATGCCAAATTTTCTACATTTTTCATAGATTGATAGTAGGTGTCCTACATGATCAATCCTTGATTTTGAGAAGAATATGAGTCATCCATGTAAATAATTATACAATTACCTATCAACCCATAGAAGGTGTGGTCTATAGCTCATTGAAATGTGGCACCTACATTAATTAGGATAAATGGAATCTTATTATATGCATAAGTACCCTACTTCATGGTGAATGTTGTCTTCTAATTATACTAGCACCTAGTTATACCCTAAAAATCCATCCAAGAAAGTCATCATTCCTAAACCACTAACTATTTGGATGACTTCATCTAGGGAAGGTAATGGATAATTATTTTTCAAAGGCTTTATTAAGTTTTTGAAATCAAAACAGAACCTAATATCTCCACTTATATTCATGAATAGGAATAAATTAGCCACCCAAGTATAATGTCTAATAGGAAAAAGTAATTTTGTACTCAAAAACTTCTCCACTTCCTTCTGAAAAAGGGTTTCTAAGTTAGGACTTACTAGCCTTTGCCTCTACCTAATTAGTTTGGGATACAACTTTAGTGGAATTATTTAGGCGATTAACCTTGGGTTGAAAACCTTCAAGTATTCATATATCCATGAAATCACATCCTTGTATTGAGTGAGTAAAATCTTCATTCTTTGCCTTTCCTCTGGAGTGTAGCTAAGATCAATTTTGACATAGCGTGGGTTACACTCATCTCCCATATTATCCCTTTTAAATTTAAATTCATTTACCTTTAGCTATATTTTTTGTTGATCTTAAGAATCTAAATAAAATTCCCCATCCAAGGAAACCATTCCTAAAGGGAGGATGTTTTCCTCAACTAAATAACTACTTCTCCCCCTAATTCCTCTTGGCATAATTAAATAACTTACTTTTCATCAATGATTTAAGACTCAAATTATCTTAATTTATTTAAGAACTAGAGAATCTATTAGTCATCATCAAAAACATGGAAATTTTCCATGTTTTTTGGAACTGATGGACAAGGTACTAGATCAATGGATAATCTTTGTACCTTTAAATCCTATAGGGTGCCAAGTTGGAAATTGAGGTAGCTACTCAATCAATAGATTGATTTTGTTATCCAAGTACAACCATTATGTAAAAGGCATTAAAAGACTCAATAAAATCCCATTATCTATGTTTGTATCTTTTTAGATACGATAACTTGTATTGGTATTTGTTCTTGGCCTAATATACTACCATTTATGAATATTCAATAAATCAACAATTATTTTATGTTATTTTTGAGATAAAAATGTAGTCCCAATATTAGTGCCTCATATTTTGATAGGATATTAGTATAAGGGACTTTAATTTTTATGATTCCAAGTTTTTTTTCCTTGTGGGTCCACCAATTGAATGCCAATTCTTATTCCTTGCTTGGATCTTACACTGCTGAAGTGAAGGATCCACAACTAGGAAGGTCCCTAGACTTTTGGTTCTTACACTTCATGATTTGTAGTGAAGGTATAGATCCAAAGATTGAGATATTTATAATTTAATTATTCATTATTTGTATTACATTTGGTAATCAAATGCTTCATTATTGGTTCTCAATCAATTCAAATCTAGTTTGGAATACCTCTCCATGGTAACCAACTATGAGAGAAGTTTGTTGCTACATACCTATTCAATGTCTTAGACTAGTCTCTATTAAGGAGGAGTTTGTATCCTTATATAATATCTACAACAATATGCCAATAGTAATTTATATTTATGGTTCTAATGATACTTAGATCTGTATATCATTCAAATCTCCTATTATAGGGACTAGGGTCTTATCCAATTGTGAAACCATTCTCTTAGATGGATTTGGAGTCAAACCTCGATTATATAAAATTGAATTAGTAATCACTATGGTTGAATCTCTAAACTTGACTAAATAATTATGTATGTCCTTTTCAAATGATTGGATAGTCAATAAAAAAGTTAAAACTTTAGGTTTACTTTTGTATATGACATTATTGTGATTAAAATTTGTATTTTTGATATTTTCTTTCCCTATGATAGCCTTCCATAGGAGTTACTTTTGTTCCATAATCTAGGCTAATTCATGAAGAGTAATGTTGTCTTTAATCTTCTTCATGTCTTTAACAATGTTGTAGCCCCATTTTCCTTGCTCATGTTTATTCTAGAGCTATTCATTTCCTTTAAGGAGAGGTGGATTGTTGTCATCTCTTGGATTTGGTGTAATAGTAATGTTATTCAGAGGAGTAGACATTATGAAGGGATTCTTATTCCTAAATTTATAATTTCCCTTTTGATATTAATGTAAAGCCTACACTTCATTAAATTTATCCTTTGGTGCATTATTGTCTTCTTCTAGAAATAAAGGCTCATTCATTTCAAATACCATTAATGTGTTTGAAGAGCTAGCTTCTGGATGGAACTTTGGTGAGTTATTCATTACATCTTGCATTACCATATTCCTCTATAAGATATAAAACACTACATAAAACTCCACACATTCAATCTCGCCATGTTATGATGTATTATGGACTCCACACTAATTGGGTAGAGTCTTTTCTACTATGTTGATATTTGTCAACTTTTTGGGGTGATGCTCGACATTATTAGTAGGCCTATTCAGGGGTCTGTTTTATCTTTAAAACTTAGAATTATTATTATTATGCACAATGGTGTTTCCCATATTCTCATGCATATTAAATAAGTTTTTTCTCAAATTTTGGACCATTATTTAGATGGAATCCAATTTTAATCTAGTAGAGTTAGTTCTTTGTACAACTATAGAATTAGAAGGCATTAAATGTTGATTCTATTGATGATTATTAATCTATACCTCATTATTAATATAATCATAGTTCTAATTGGTGTTTATTGCATTAGAGGAGGAAGTGCATACAATTGATTCTAATTAAAAGTATGACATTTTGATTGACATGAGGGACTAGATTCAGAGATGGAAAACTAGCATTGATATTAGGAGTGCTTGGTATTTGACGGTTTGCATATATATGAATATTGATAGCCTCTTCATATGATAAATATATAATGGTGGAAACAAAATTTTTCCATAAGATTAATTTAGTGATTGGGTTTAGATCATTTCTATACATCTCTAATTTCATTGGTCCATTTGGCTTATAATCTAGATTAAGATAAATATACATCTTCTAGAATCTAGCTTTGAAAGACTGAATTGACTCATTAGGATCCATTTTCATGATGGTAAAATGTTGTTACACTAGTTTAGGGATGGTGACTTGTCTAAATTGGGAAATAAATATTCTTTGACATGTATTCCAAGAAGTGATCAATTTATCTTAGAGGTTGAGGTACCAATTATAGGTAGCATCTTGAAAGGTAAATGTGAAAATCCTACATGCAACATCTTCATCAATAAAATTAATTAATCTTTATGCAACCGCAAAATACATAATGTTTTCCTCTACAATCCATCCTCTTGAAGGAGAGAAAGAATGTAGATATATCTATGGGATTCTAGGCAAATTGTGCACATCTCTTAGGATGGCAATGGTAGATCCAACTAATCAAGGGTGTTTTTCATCCATAGGTGATTAATTTAATGGATATTTATATCCCTTGGTATATTGGGAACAACTGGTACAGATATAGGCCTTTGATGAAATGATAAGAGTTAAACCATAAGACTAGTTTGGGCCCTAGACCTGGGAAATCTCTTGGGTGTATTTAGTATAAATTAACATAGAGGTAACCTTTCACTATGGAAGGCACACAAGAACCCTCCTTCTAGTGCCAACTTTTATTTCTATTGATGTGGGTATTATGCACAATCTAAAATTTAAATGAGGTAGCCTCTAACAATTTAGGATCTCAATGGAGGCAAACTCCACTCTAGGGAATGATTTATAAGTATGGGTCAAACAACCTACTGTAATCAACACACCCCACCATGCATTTTTTATGTAAAAGTGGGGACCCATTTTTATTTTTTGAAGACTTGTTCATTACATGGTTATACATGCAAACTAGCCCATTTCATTTTCTATGGAAATTAAGGAATCTTTGGTATTGCACCATATTTTTTACACATGTTTCCCCTTAAAACCCATTTTCATTAGAATTTTTTTTTGAAACTAATATATTAATGGAAATGTTGGAAGTTTTTTTTAATGTATAATAGGTATTTGGGTTTACTTATTCAACATTATTTTTACATCCTATTTCCTTCCTAAGTAAACTATTTTACTATCCATGGATATTTATAGTTGACACATATAATTTGGTTATATTTTTATTCCGCTATGAGATATATATTATTATGGGATAGTAGGATATTAATTAGCTATGAGTTATCTATAAGTATATGTTTACTTTATGATCATGTTGATTTATCATTTTAGATATATTTTATGATGAATGCATATCATGACTATTATGGTTTAACTACCTATTTTTTTATGAGGTTGATGCAGGAAAAATCATCCCTCATAGTATGACTAAGGGAGATCATCATCAGAGAGGGTGATGTAAATAAAGATGTCATAGGATAACAAAAAAACTAGATAGAACCTTACACACACCACAATAGCTAACACATGTTAGATACATAAAAAAAATGGCTATCTTAGTGTGTTTAATACTATTTACATTTTGAATTGATTTCTCATGATTGGTTTAGCTTAATGGTTATTTAGAACTCATCTATGGTGTTTGCATGATAGTCATATTCCTAACCATTAATGTTTTGCAATTTATGAAGTGAGAAGAAATTTAAATTTATTGATTAATGAATTTATCAGTAGGATATTAAATATGTTAAGTTATTTTAAAAATATATTCTAATAGGTGAATATAAAGGTTATTTGGAACTCGTTTGGGGTGTTTGCATGATAGTCGTATTCATAACCATTAATGTTTTACAATTTGTGAAATTTGAATAAATTTGAATTTTTTGATTAATGAATTTATCATTAGGATATTAGGATATTAAAGATGTTAATTTATTTTAAAAATATATTCTAATAGCTGAATATAAACCAAAAAAGTAGAAAAAATAGGGAAATATAGATAAAAAGGTGATATTTAATTAAATCTCATGATTTTTGAGAAAAGGGAAAGCTTTTAATAAAAAATAAAAAGAAGAAAACAAAAACAATAAAATTTAAAAAAAAAAAGACTCTTGGAAAAGAAAAGGATCATAATTTTTTTTGGAATAAAGAAAAAGGAGAAGCGTAGTAGAGAAGAAAATTCAATAAGAAAAAAAAGGCATTAGATGGGAAGCGAGGCAACAAGAACAAATAAGAAAAAGGAAGAATATACAGAGGGAATGGATAGAAAATCAAACCAAGTAGGTGTTGTTCTTCAATTCTAATAATTATGATAAATATTAAAATGGTTAAGGAAGAATAAAATTGTAGAGAGAACAAAATTTTATGCATTATTTATTGTCTAATTCATGTTTATTAATTTATATTTGGTAGATTAAGTCACTTTAGGAAATGGATTTTGATGTATAATTCCAGCCTATTTTAGAAATAATCAGGATGTTGATTATTCCCTTATATACACTATGATTTTTGAGTTGATATATATATTTTTAATTGCTCTTATCTAATTAACAAATCATTAAAACCTCCCTTTATACTACTTCTTGCTTATAAGGCATCATTATTCATTGGTCATAATAGCTATATAAAAATACAGTAAGGAGGCTATTAACTTGTTAGAAAATCTTTGTGAGTCACTTCCTTTAATAAATTCATCACTTTAAATATATTTTCTAGCCAATAAATAATAGCAATTAGGGTCGATTTATAATGAATTCCCAGCCCTTTGTAAATTGATGAATCGAAGTAATATTCCTAAAGTCACTATAGATTAGTATTTTCTTAGCTTGTATTATTTTTATGCATCGCTAGAACCATTAACCGTTAATTAAGAAGTATAATTAAGCTTTTATGTGATCTAGGGAATCACTAAGTATTGGGTCATTGGATAGTAATATTGTGTACATGTCTTTCTAATTATATATACATCTAAACATGCAAATGGCATCATTGATAGACTAGCAATTTAAAATTCAAAATAAGGGAATGGTTCATATTTCTTTTAATGAGTAAATGCCTTAGTAAAAAAGCATCACTATATTTAGGAAAGTAATATTAATTACCCTATGAGTGAATCATTGTAGTTACTTATTTAATGTCTCATCTAAAATATGGTTAGTATACTTATTTCACTAATTTACTAATTTAACTATTAAGTGACTGAGTATATCACTATACTCTACCTTATGTTTTTTTTGGAATCATTGTATTTTATTTTCATATAACTACTGATTTATATAGGGTCTCTAAGAATAAAATTAAGTCTTTTATTGATTGGATAAGTTGATGAAAAATCTTAAAACACAACTTATATCTTTCATTTGGGTTGCGGGAATTTACATTAGAAGTTAGAGGCATATAAATTCTTTATTTCTAGATGTATATTGGTTGACATTACCTAGTGAAATAATACACTCATACTTTCTTATGTGGCATTACAAATTCAATAACTATTGATGATTAATTTAAAGTGGGTCACTGAAATTCATTATTCCCAACCATGTGTTTTAGTGTTGCCATATTTTGGGTATAAAAATATAGTATCACTAGGCTTAGTAAAGTTAAAGGTAATAAAATAACAAGTGTATAGTCTCTTGATATTATAAAATGTATTTAACAATAGGATTGCATATTAGATTATTACATATGGTTTGTGATATTATCCATAAATATGTTCTAGTATTATTGGCATGCTTAGTGATTATGACTCATTTTTTATATAGTAAATAGTGTTATATACCAAAGATAGATGTACAACATGGAATTAAGTCTCAATTATTCCCCTATCATGAACATTTAATTTAATTATATAGGAGTTCACATAAGAGACCTCAAATTGACTAAACATGAATGTTATATTTTAAAACATAGTCAACCTTTTTGTTATTTAAATGGAAGAATGACATCGTAAATCTCATTTGGGATTATTCATAACCCCAGGTGCTATGTGAGGTTAGTATATTGAGAACCTTTCTAGATTCTAGTGAGACATAGGAAAGATAGAAAACTAAAAAAAATCATGATTATTTATGTACGAGTTGTATATTTTCCTAGGTATAATTCATAATTTGCCTAATGTGAATACATAGGTATTAATGTACCTAGTAGCATGTATATGAACATAGGGATGTACTCTTATGGATTTAGATCCATAGGTGTATTATTGACTATATTAAATAGATTATAAAAATTGAAACTTAATGAATGTGTGCATTCAAACCCCTAAATGAATGACTAATGTTGGATTGGATTATCCTATGTTTCATGTGTGTGTTGAGTTTCTTTTTACTATATTTTTGCATGGATTTAAGTATGCAACATAAGTACATAATGGAAATAGTTGTGTTGGGCGTATTATTTTATACAACCATAAGGTGTTTGAGGGACCAAAACTATAACTATATTAAAATAGTCTTTTAAAAAAATAGAATGACATGTTTAAATGAATGTTATAATGATTCTATGATTTATCTACAAAATATTGATTGACTTTTAGTTATATGTATTCATTATTGAATACTTCTGTGTGGTACATACTATGAAAGTGTTAATGTGTATAATTTTTTGGTTATATTTAACATATAATGGTGCATCATGAAGTGTACTTATAATTTATATTTCTTTAAAATATTGTATGTAGTTTAAACATAAGGTATATCTAGGTGGTATAGTCTCATACTTTCTTGATTGTTATTATGTATGTGGGTCATTTGATTTTTGAAATCATAAATTTGGTTATTTATATTTACTTAGTGAACTATGATAGTATGGAATATCATAGAGTACTACAATGTAAATGTATGTTAAACATGGATGGTACATATTGTAATTGATATGTTTAGACTCACACCTACTTTTGATTGATTAAAAGGATAAATGGTAGTTATCACTATGAATATTATATTATTGGGTTCCATGTGAACTATAATTTTTTTTATATCTATTTAATTGAATATAAGTTTATGTTTACATGTATTAAGACTATTTTATATGACTGATTATGGAAAACTAGTAGTTATGTCTTAAAATGATAAACTATGGTAATATGGGTTATCATACTATGTAATATGTTTGGAAACTAATTGTGATAGTGAAAATATATATTTAAATGTGTATTTACTTAGGTGGTAAAAAATTTAGTCATTATTTATAGTATGGGATAGAAATAATTTAAGATTCATTCATATGTTTGATAGAATAAATGTATGCTTTGGTTACTCTTATGTTTAGCATGTTATATGATGTGTTTGATAGTAGGATGTAAATAATATGAATCTTATGGTTGAGTTTTATTTGATCAATATGTATTTTTGATATGGAGTAAGGAGTGAGATAGACTTCATTGGCTTACTAGTATCACAATGATTGATGAAGGCAATTTGATCAAGTGGTGTGTATTAATTTGATTGATCTGTAGATCATTATTATTTATTATTAATAAAACATTGGGTCAAAGTAAATTTAGTAAGACATTATAATTTCATGAGTATGATTTACATGTTAGTGAGATATCTTGTTATAAAATGGTTTTATATGATACACTGCATGTTTAGTTTAGAAATCATATAGTACACATGTAATTGTTTGTCTCTCTAGAATCACACACTATCACTATCTATTCATACATGTAGGGAGGTCCATTTCCTAATAATATTAGTGTGGGGAATCTTTGGTCCATGGTTGGTGTGGAGAAGCATGTGAATGATGCTCTCCCTCCCCACAACAATACTATTGATTGAGATGACACTTAAGATTGACATAGATACTTGAGTTTAGGAACTATGCTTTGGGGGATCCATGTATCTTATATGTAAATTTAATTAAATTATAATTATTATTGAATATTGTCATGAAGATTTTTAATTACTCATTATTTTACATTGATAATAATGGTTGTAAACTTGTATTAGTTATAGTTGAGTTAATATAGTTACTTTCTATATTTACATTATGATATGCTCTCATGATATTAGAGATCAATGATATATGATGTAATATGCTTGTTTTATATTATCACTTGAGTATTTCATAGGGTCTTTTTATATTCTCATGGTGTAACCTATTTTTGGTATATGTGCTCAAAAAAAAATGTATTTCTAGTTGACCCTAATGGGGTTGTTTCATGTGGTATCAGAGTTGTGGCTCAAACTCTAAGAGCTAATGAGTCCATTATAATTTTCATGTCCTTATGTTAACTAGTGTGAACCTTGTGACATTAAGTATTTCATTGGTATTTTGGAGTTTTAGTGGCTCAATGTAGAACCATGTTACACCATGATTAGAAATTTTAGACTTGGTAGATCCTCCTGTATGGCTTGGTGACTTTTTTAAGTATGAAACATTCATGAAATGTGTGTAGGGAACATTGAGTGTATTCCCTTAAGATAATTCATACACTTTTGAATTATTCAAGGGTTGGTTTATTAATTATCCTAATGTTGATGGTTATTTATGAAATTTGGGTAGGTCAGTATAAAGTGTATATCATGAGTTATGAATAAGAGATTTATACCATAGTTTGATCAGTTAGATCAAACACCTCAAGTGTGATTACATCCTTCTTGGTAATCAAATCACCTTCTCCATTTGTGTTTTGTGTTGTGAGTGATTTTAAATATGGGATACTTCTCGCTTAATTTTATGTGCATTAGTTTTGTGTCTTATATACATTAATCCTAGGAATGGGAAATTTTATAAGACCATTTTTAGTTAGTACCACCTAGGGTGGTGGGAATTTTATTATAGAAGAGTGGGGAAATTTTTGTTCGAAAGTCCTATGTGTTATGAGTTTTTTTAAGGATTGGCACCCTTAGGTTATGTGGTTTGGGAAAAAGTGTCATCTCTCTTAACCTAAAGGTAATTTGATATTATCCCATTCTCTATTAACATTATTATAAGCTATCAAGAGGATTCACGTTTTCTTGATGTTGAAACTTTCTTCTAAAATGTTGTTTTGACTATATTCCATGGATTTCATGGGATAAATGTCTTCTACTTCTTGTTGAGAGAGAAGTTATAGGATTGGATGGATTAATACATATTTGTGGTTATTATTTTATTTTTATTTAGGTTATGGAAATAAATTGTGATACTATAATTACAAGTTTGTTAAGTGTTGGTTAAAATTGACCTACATAAGAAACTTTTTCCTAGATGGATTAGGCCACTCTCCTAGATCATCAATAACATTTTACATTCATGCTATGAAGATGCTCTAAAGAAGCTTTGAAGATGCTCCAAAAATTTTCCTCATTTTTGTATGGTATATCCCTACCCATTTTTTTAAGAATAACCTCTTAAAGCAATAAAACAACTTATTTTCCTTATCTCTTTTCTTGCGACTAGTGCTATGGTCAGCTTGTGCATGATTGCTTTATGGAAAGGTGTCTTTCCTTGGTAATTAACCATTTCTATTATCTTTATTTATGTTTTCCACCATTATTTTAGGTCTAAAACTTGTGATTTTTGGTCATTAGTGAAGGTATTGTGTGATTTTTATACTCCTCCATACTTCATCTCGTATCTAGTGGGCCTAGTTTTGGAAATATTAATGCAAAATGACTAGATTGAGAGATTATGTGAGTGAGGGTTATCTTTGATTTACCTTAGTGTTTATTTCAAGAAATTTGGAGTGTTATTTATTTTGGTGTATCACTCCTTTTATTTTTAGTTATCCCTTTCACCTTTTTCTAACCCTTTTTTTGGTAATTAGTAGTTTAGAGTAGTTTATTAAGAGCCTAATTGATACACCTAGGGAGCTGGCCCATAACCCAGAGGTTTAACCCCATCACAGGATACCAAAACCTAGGTTTGTTCCCATTTTGTATCCAAGAGTGAGAGATCCTAAAAAACTCTCCCACAAGGGTGCAATTCTATGCTAAAATAGTTTTTGGCACACTCGATGGGACTACTATATTCTTCACTTGACTAAAGGGTTTTTGTTGTTGCTCTTTAATGCAATTAGCCTTCAAAGTAATGTTTTCAAAAATTAATGGAGGTTCCACTATGAACATCAATTGGTCAGACATCTTAAGTTCTCAAAATTAGAACCTTCGTATGTATACTCAAACTTATTTTGATTAACATGCTTATTCTCTACCTCAACATCACTAATATCAGGCTAATAACATTTATGTGTTCCCCCCAAGTGGCCCTCAATCAACCTATCATCTCAATTATGGCCTTTGCTTCCCTCCCACCCTTGTGTATGACCAAAATCATCCTCCTTTGCATTCAAATTAGTCTTCTAATCCCCCTTATCATGACTATGTTTATCTTGTTACATCCATATCAAGATTTAAGCAAGCATTATCATATTATATGGAGTTGATAA
The DNA here is from genome assembly GCA_037957365.1 of Torreya grandis. Lineage (NCBI taxonomy): Eukaryota > Viridiplantae > Streptophyta > Pinopsida > Cupressales > Taxaceae > Torreya > Torreya grandis. The sequence continues at coordinate 222,763 of JARHVA010009384.1, forward strand.
ATGAGATTGATAGGGGTTTAATTTTTTTTTAAATTTATCCCTATCTATGTTATATAAGAGGTAAGGAATTTTATTTAGTTGGTAAATAATAGGTGGTCAGTTTTCTAGGGTGAATAATGGGCATTTTGTGAAAGGGAGAACAAAGTGTGGTTGAGAATCATGGTCTAAAGCTTGGAGAGTGTGTTGATATCTTATGAAGATTAGTAGTCTTATTTAAATTAGTTTTATATGTCATCTACCCTCTAGAACCTCAATCTCAACCTCCAAGAGATTTAAATTAACCCCCTATCCAACCTTGTCAAGTCCCATCCTTGTCAAGAATCAGACAAGCAATACTAGACCAAGGGAGAGAAATAATGAAAATCAATAAGGGTGTTGGATGTGGAGAAAATTTCCTCATTCATGCCATGGAGGGAATAAGGAGATTATTACATGAGTTTTGAAGTGTGTGGGCATATATTTAACAATATGACTATCCACATGTTAAGAACTTAGATATGAAGGAGTGGGTACTATCCATTAAAGAGGTGTTAGAGCAATAGGAGAAAAAACATATAGCATAAAAAAAATTAGTTTACCCTCTCCTTCCCATACACACACTCATCCTCATGATAATATTTATCCCACTCTTCCCCAAGATCATCTCATAACTCCTTATGTTCTTACTACACTAAGTGGGCTTTCTTTCCCTCCCACCATCTCCTTTTGTCAACAAGAACCTATAGTTTTGAAGCCAGAAGATGAGGTTGTAGTTGTAAAAAAACCACAAGAAAGAGTTTAATAAGAGGTAAAAATTTTATTTGAATTGAATTTATTCATTGAAGATGATGATCCTATCTCTTATAGAGAAAAAGAGTTGGAAGAGTTGATTATAGTGAAGTTATCAAAGAGCATATTTTAAAAAGACATACATGATCAGTTTGTAGCTCCAAGCAAGAATGAAGAAGTGGAAGCCATGCAAGTTTCACCTATTCTCCTTTAAGATCTTGAGAACATGTCATGTTGGAGGATATATCACATCATGGATCCTGATTATGTTATGCCATCACTTATGAGAGAACCTTCTCCTTTACCCATGTAAGATCAAGAAGATGAGAAGGTGGCTTAACCTCATACCTTTCTATCTTGTAAATTAGTTAAAAAGTGCCTCCAAAATAAAGAGGAGGTACCTATAGGGATGGTCTAAGAACAAATACAAAATAATTAAGGAGGGGTTATCCTATTTCAAGATCTTATATTAAGTTATTTTGAGAATGATAATGAAAAACATGAAACCTTTGAAAAGGTTGCAATAGTCAATCAGTTAGCCAACCATGGAAAGGATGCCCTTGAGGAGATCATGGAGTAGTTATTAGAGTCTCTTGACAATATTGAGGAGCTTGATATAATGTAATTTCAAGTGGATAATATGAATAAAGTAGTTGATCAGTCCATTTGGCATGGGTTTGACATTTTTAAATTGGTTTTTGAAGAACACATATCATAAGTCTCTCAATATTATCATGAACTAGACCCTAAATGGACTAATAAATGTCCATTATGAAATGATGGACAAGAAAAAAAATATTTTCATATCGTATATCATGAAGATAAAGTTATTATTGGTTTTAGGCAAGAAAAATAAGATCATAATAAGGTTACACCAGTTGATTAATCTCAGAATGAGGTTGCACCAGTTGATCAATCTAAGAATGAGGTGTGACTTGAAGGCAGTGTTGATGTCTTTAGGTTTAAATAAGATTGGTCAAATAAAGAGCCTCAAAAGAATGATAAGTTAGACCTTGATTTTAATGATGAGCCTCCCTTATATATAGATGAATAATACCAATTTAGCTACTATAGATTGAGTCTTAGTGAAGTTGAGATTGTATCTTTTCTAAGTAACCAAGAGGAAGTTACCTTTTGGGATGAACTAGAGTTTTTTTTGCCTAAGTTTAAATAGTCAAACTTCACATTAAAAAGATAAATCAAGTGAAAAGTGTGCAAGTGATCCTATAACCCATCATTAATTTATATTAGAGAGCTTTTCCAAGGACAAAAACTAACATTAAGCAAGTCTTGAACCAGTAAGGGATTTTGTCTACATTAAAGACATGTTTGTCCCAATTCATCCATTAGAGATATATTATATAATGGAACACCAACATGAATTAAATATTGAGAATCAAGATAAATGGACTACTAAACATCCATTATGCAATGATGAACAAGAATAAAAATAAGATTTTCATATATCAAATCATGAAGATAAAGTTATTAGTGGTTGTAGGCAAGAAAAAGAAGATTAGAATGAGGTTGCACTAGTTGATTAATCTCATAATGAGGTGTGACTTGAAGGTAGTGCTAATGTCTTCAGGTTTAAAGAATATTAGTCAAATAAAGAGCCTCAAAAGCATGATAAGTTAGACCTTACATATAATGATGAGCCTCCCTTATATATAGATGAATAATACCAATCTAGCTACTATAGAGTGAGTCTTGGTGAAGTTGAGACTATATCTTTTATAAGTAACCAAGAGGAAGTTACCTTGGGATGAACTAGAGTTCTTTTTCCTAAGTTTAAATAGTCAAAATTCACATTAAAAAGATTAGTCAAGTGAAAAGTGTGCAAGTGCTCCTATAACCCATCATGAAGTGATCTTAGAGAGCTTTCCCAAGGATAAAGCCCAGCATCAAGCAAGTCTTGAACTAGTAAGGGATTTTGTTTATATTAAAGACGTGTTTGTCCCAATTCATCCATTAGAGAGATATTATATAATGAAACACCAACATGAATTAAATATTGAGAATCAATATGAATTTGTATTCATTGGAAACATGTTTGATGCTAATGATTCATTTAGATCATTGCCAAGAGGATTAACAATCTTAAAGCAACTAAGTTCAACAAAGCAAAGGTATAATAAGCAACTTGTTTCACATATTTTCTCATCACATGAAGGTGACTTAAGGAGTTTTAATTTTTATCTAGGAGGATCAATTATGGAAAGATCTTGTATATAGTATTTTTAGTATTTTTTTATTTCCTCTAGATAACTTGTTCACATTTTCATTTTTAATGTGTTTTTCCCTTTCGTAAGTGCTTTGAGCACATTGTTATTTTATTTTAGGTTGCCTTTATTTTAAGATTTAAAATACAATGATTTGTATCATTGTGATTAGTTGAAAAATACTTGTATGACTCCATAATCACAATGGATATAAAAAGGCAACTAGTCTTTTTCATAGACAGGCATGCAGTCCCAGGAGGTCACCAAAAATGTTGGTCAAAATTGACCTATACACATAATTTTTGCCTAGATGGTTAGGACACTCTCCTAGACCATTCAATGACCTTTTACCTTCATGTTATGAAGATTCTCTAGGAAACTCCAAAGATGCTCAGAAGAAGCTCTTAATAAGATCCTAAGATGCTCCTCATTTTGGTATGGTGTAGCCCTACACATTTTTTAAGAACAACCTCTTGAAGCAATAAAATAACTTGTTTGCCTATCTATTTGCTTGAAACTAGTGTTATGGTCAATTTGTGCATGATTACTTTATGAAAGGGTGTCTTTCCTTAGTAATTTTCCTTCTTTATTGCCTATTTGTAGGTTTTACACCATTGTTATAGGTCTAAAACTTATGTTTTCTGTTCATTAGTGAAGGTATTATGTGAGTTTTATACTCCTCAATACTTCATATCTTATCTAGTGGATCTATTTTTGGAAATATTGATGCAAAATAACCAAGTTGAGAGATTGTGTGAGTGAGGGTTATCTTTCACTCCTTTTGTCAATTTCAAATAATATAGAGTGTCATTAAGTTTGGTGTATCACCCATTTTATTTTTAGTTATCCCTTTCCCCTCTTTCTAACCTTTTGTTTGGAAATCAATAGTTTAGAGTGATTTGATAAGAGCCTAATTGATACACCTAAGGAGCTAGCCCATAACCTAGAGCTTCAACCCCATCATAGGATACCCACATCTTGGGGTTGTTCCCATTTTGTATCTAAGAGTAAGAGAGATTGAAAAACTCTTTCATGATGGTGCAATTTTGTGATACAATAGTAAGTAGGTGGTGATTTGGAAACATTAATTTGTAGTGTTTTATTTTACCTTGTGAGGGCATGTAGTAATTTTGAGATGATATCTCTCTAATTTTCACTTATGACTCTTTAGAGTCACTACTTTATCTAACTTATGATTTTAGACCATTTGGAGTGGTAAATATTGAATATATATTAAATTCTAGATTAATAATTATAAGTTGATTATAATTAATATGTTATTATTTATCCTTGGTTAGATTGATATTTTAATCTTTTTGCTTAAATCATGTTATTTTGAATTGATATTTATGCACCTTTCACGGAGAGTGAGTAGGGTATAGAATGTGCAAAACATCTTGTCAATCTTGGGGTTGAGATAAACATTTAATTTGTTACATTTATAGCTAAGCAAGTGGGGAGATATTATCTTACTTTATACCATTATAAGGTTATAAATATGGAGTGATCTTTGGACCTTGTATGTTATTTTAATTTTAACATTATATCCTCTTAACTATGAATATAACACTATATGTTACGCTAGTAAATATGAAACTAGTTATGTTTAGCTAGTGGCAACTTAATATAATTAAATATTGATTGTATGATTTATCTTATATGTATGTTGATACATCTAGAATTATTTAGCATATAACATTACTTATTATGATGTGTTAATATAAAATTGTGATTTATTAAATAGTGTGCACTTTTTGGAAGATCATTAGGTTTCAGAGACCTAAGGGAAGAGTGGTGAATTAGGAATGGGAGTATTCAGTGATATGAGTGGATCCTACTTGGCTTCACATTGACTTGGTAGTTACTAATTTTGGTTCTAACAAATGGATTTTTTAATTCAAGATCGACATAAGAACTTATCAAATTTAGTCGTATGGCCATGCACATGTATATGATGGAACATTTATTCCTTAATTTTGTATAAATTAGAAATGTAGTATTTCCAATTCCTATTCATCATCATACTTGTCACAATCTTCATGGAGTAGTGATAGTATTGATATGTTATACTTATTAGGGGTTACATGGAGTAGTGATAGTATTAACTTATACACATAATTCTTGTTAGGTTCCTTAATTACTTTTCTACTCTCTAAGCTAGAGAGATGTGTAGAGGGGCTAGAAGATTTTGTGTAACTCTCCCTGGTCATTTTTTTTGTCTTTTATGATGATCTCATGTGTTTTTGAGAAGTAAGTGAAAATTTCACTAGGTTATGTATAGGCTTATTTTGTGATTCTAGACCCTAGGGTGGTCATGATAGAACTAATCAACATAATAGACATTAGCAAACCTTGTTTTCATAATAGGTAAATGTCATAGATTAGGGTATTATGGGACCAATATTATGAGAATAGTACTAATTGCATGAAATCTAAGGAGTTATGCAGGTGAATTTTGCATTTATTACCTAATTTGATACTATTAAACCATGTTATTTTTCTGTTGAACAATGATTTTAATTCAAAATTTATGTTTGATAAGAGTCATCTAGGATAATGACTATCTTTAGGGGGGAGGATGTTACATCCTAATTCTTCACTAAGCAAAATATTTGACTATCTATGGATATTTATAGGTGACACATCTAATTTGGTTATATTTTTGATTAAGCTATGAGATATATGTTGTTATGGGATTATAGGATATTTCTTAAGTTACATTATCAAACTAATATGAGTTAGCTATAAGTATATGTTTACTTTATGATCATGTTAATTTATCATTTTAACTATATTTTATGATGAATGTATATCATGAATATTATGGTCTAACTACCTATTTTGTGGTGAGGTTGATGTAGGAGAACCCATCCCTTAGAGTGTGATGGAGGGAAAACATCATAAAAGAGGGTGACATAGATCGAGATGTCGTAAGATGATAGAGAAACCAACTGGAATACTATACACACCACAATAGCTAACACATGTTAGATGTATAAGGAAATGGCTAGCCTAGTGAATTTAATACTATTTACATTTTGAATTGCTTTTTCATGATTGGTTTTGATTAATGGCTATTTTGAACTCATCTTAGGTGTTTGCATGATAATAATATTCATATCCATTAACATTTTTTAATTTGTACAATTAGAATAAATTAAAATTTGTCTATTAATGAATTTATCATAAGGATATTAAGATATTAAAGATGTTAATTTATTTAACAAATGTATTCTAATAGGTGAATATAAACAACAAAAAATAGAAAAAAAATAGGGTGATATAAAAAGAAGAGGTGAGATTTAATTAAATATCATGATTTTTGAGAAAAGGGAAAGATTTTAATAAAAATAAAAATAATAACACAAAAAGAAAGAAAATATTTAAAGGAAAACAAAAGAGAGAATCTTGGAAAATAAAAGTATCATAAGTGTTTTTGGAAGAAAGAAAAAGGAGAAGTGTAACTTATAAGAATAATTAAGAGGAAAAAGAGGAATGGGATGGGAAGTGAGGTAGTAATAATAGGTAAGCAAAAATGAACAATATATAGAGGTAATTGTTAGACAATCAAACCAAGTAAGTTTTGTTGTTTAATTATAATAATTATGTTGAATATTAAAATGGTTAAGGAAAAATAAAATTGTAGAGACAACAATTTTTTTTGCATTATTTATTATCTGATTTATGTTTAATGATTTATATTTCATAAATTAAGTATCTTTAGAAAAAGGAATTTGATGTATAATTCTAGCCTATTTTAGAAATAATTGGGATGCTGATTATTCCCTATTTACACTATGATCTCTAAGTCTATATATATATATATATGTATGTATGTATGTATGTATGTATGTATGTATGTATGTATGTATGTATGTATATTTAATTACTTATGTCTACTTAATAAATCATTAAAACCTCCTTTTATACTACTACCTGCTTATAAGGCATTACTATTCATTGGTCATACAATCTATATCAAAATACAAGAAAGAAGCTATTAATTTGTTAGAAAATCTTAGTGAGTCACTTTCGTTAGTAAAATGATCACTTTAACTATATTTCAAGCTAATAAATAATAGTATTTAGGGTTAATTTATAATTTATTCCTAGCCCTTTGTAATTTGATGAATCATTGTAATCTCCTAAATTCATTGTAGATAAGTATTTTTTCTATCTTGTATAATTTTTAAGGATCATTGGAACCATTTATCATCCATTAATAAGTATACTGAAGCCACTATATGCTCTAGGGCATTGTTGAGTATTGGGTTGTTGGAAAGTAATACTTTGTATATGTCTTGATATGTATATATACCTATAAACATGTAGATAAAATAATTGATATATCAACAATTTAATATTCAGAATAAGGGATTGGTTCATATTTATTTTAATGATTCAATGCCTTAGCAAAAAGGCATCACTATATTTAGGAAAGTAATATTAATTAACATATAAGTGAATTTTTATAGTTAGTAATTTAATGTCTGGTCTAATATATGATTAGTATACCTATTTTTCCAATTTACTAATTTAACTATTGAGTGACTGAGTATATTATTGTACTCTACCTAATGTTCTTTTTGGAATCACTATATTTTATCTTTATACAGCTACCAATTTATATATGTTTGATAAAAATAACATTAAGTCTTTTATTGAGTGTATAATTCAATGAAAAAGCTTAAAACATAGCTTATATCCTTTATTTGGGTCCAATAAATCACATTATAAGGTAAAGACATCTAACTTCTTTATTTCTACCTGTATGCTAGTTGGGATTCCGCTATGAACCAATAAACTCATAATTTATTATGTGGCATTGTAAATTCAATAAACATTGATGATTATTTAAAGGTGGGTCACTAAAATTTATTATTCCTAGCCATATGTTTTAGCATCACCATATTTTGGGTATAAAAATATATCATTGATATGTTTAGTAAAGTTAAAGGTAATAAAACAGTAAGTGTATAGTCTCTTGATCTTATCAAATGTATTTAATAATATGAATGCATATTTTATTATTACACATGGTTTGTGATATTATCCATAAACATGTTTTGGTATTAATGGGAATGCTTATTGAGTATGACTCCTTTTATATATAAAAAATAACATTATATACTAGAGAAAGATGGAGAACATGGAGTTAAGTCTCAGTTATTCCCCTATTATGAACATTCAATTTAAGTATATAGGAGTTCATATAAGAGACCTCAAATTGACTAAACATAAATGTTAGATTTTAAAACATAGTCAACATTTTCATTATTTAAATGGAATAATGAGCTCATAAAATATCATTTGGGAGTATTTATAACCCTAGGTTTTATGTGAGGTTAGTATATTGAGAACCTTTCTAGAGTCTAGTGAGACATGATAAAAATTTAAAATCCAATGAAATCATCATTATTTATGTATGATTTACATATTATATGTATAACCTATGAGTTAAAAACATATGGTGTGAAAGTAACTTTAAATAAGTTACGTTTTGCTTAATGTGAATACATAGGTATTAATGTACTTTGTAGCATGTATATGAACATAGGAATGTAATTTTATGGATTTATCTCCATGGGTAGATTATAGACTATATTAAATAAATTATGAAAAATGAAACTTAATGAATGGGGGCATTAAAACACCTAAATGAATGACAAATGTTGGATTGGATTATCCTATGTTTCATGTGTGTGTTGAGTTATGTTTTACTATATCTACACATGAATCTAAGTATGAAACATAAGTACATAATGGAAATAAATATTTTGGGAGTATGATATTATCTATTCATTGGGTGTCTGAGGGACTAAAACTATAACCATATTAAAACAATCTTTTAGAAAAATAGAATGAGATGTTTAAATTAATGTTATAATGGGTTTATGAATTCTCTACTAAATATTGATTGATTGTTAGTTATATGTATTCATTATAGAATAATTGTGCATGGCACATACCATGAGAGTGTTAATGTGTATAATTGTTTGGTTATATTTAGCATATAATGGTGCATCATAAAGCATTCTTATAAGTTATATTTCTTTGAATGATAGTATGCAATTTAAACTTACGGTATATCTGGGTGGTATAATCCCATACTTGATTATTATTATGTATGTGGGTCATTTTATTTTTGAAATCATAAGTTTGGTTATGTGTATTTAGTTATTTTTAAATTATAATAGTATGGGATATCATAGATTACTATAGTGTAAATGTATTTTAAACCCGGATGGTACATTCTATAATTGATATGTTTAGACTCACACCTACTTTTGATTGATTAAACATATGCATGTTGGTTATCACTATGAATAGTATATTATTGTGTTCCATGGGAACTATGATTTTATTTGTTATATCTATTTATTTTAATAAATTTTTATGTTTCCATGTATTAAGACTACTTTATATAACTGATTGTGAAAAACTAGTAGTTATGTCTTAGAATGCTAGAGTATGGTAATATGGGTTATCATAGGTTGTAGTATGTTTGGAAACTAATTGTGATAGTAAAAATATGCAGTCAAATATGTATTTACCTATGTGATATAAACTACAGTCATTATATATAGTATGATATAGAAATAATGTAAGATTGATTCATATGTTTGATGAAATAAATGTATGTTTTGGTCACTCCTATGTTTAGCATGTTATATGATATGTTTTATATTAGGATGTAAATTATATTATTCTTGTATTTGATTTGTATTTGACTAATCTACATTAATAATATAGAATAAGGATTAATATGGACTTCATTGGCTTAATATCACAATGACAGATGAAGGTAGTTTGATCAAGTGGTGTGCATGAATTTGATTGATCTATAGATCATTATTATTTATTATTAATAAATATTTGGGCTAAAGTATGTTTAGTGAGATATTATAATTTCATGAGTATGATTTACATGTTACTATGATATCTTTTAATATAACAATTTTTTTTGATACACAACATTTTTATTTTTGAAATCATATAACACATGGGTACTTGTTTGTCTCTTTAGATTTCTATGCTATCACTATCTACTCATCCATGAAGGGAGGGTAATTAATTGATGGGATTAGTGTGGGGGATATTTGGTCCATGTTCAGAGTGGAAAAGCACTAAGATTATGATCTCCCTCCTCACAATAGTACTACTTATCGAGATGACACTTGAGATTACCACAAATACTTGAGTTTGAGAACTATGCTTTGGAGGAGCCATGTATCTTATATGTACATTTCATTTAATAATAATAATTATTAAATATTATCATGAATATTTTTAATTACTTGTTATTTTACATTGATAGCAGTGGTTATAGAATTATATCTATTGTAGCTAAGTTAATATAATTCCTTTCTATATTTGTATTATGATGTGCTCTAATGATATTAGAGATTAGTGATATGTGATGTAATATGCTTGTTTGCTAATATCACTTGAGTATTTCAAGGATATCTATATATTCTTATGGTGTAGCTTATTTTTGGTATATGTGTTTAATTTTTTTTACATATTTCTAGTTGACCCCAATAGGGTTGTTACAATTATGGACATTTTTTAGTCTTCAACATTTTGGTCTTTAGCACTGCGGTTTTTAGAAACATTTATTATATAAATTTTGTTTAACACTTTAGTCTTCATAATATTTTGGTCTTTGGGAACTTTTGGTGGGAAAATTTTGGTCAAGAAATTTCTTTGGTTTTTTTAGCACCTACTATGCTACGACTTTATTTCATAACCTTTGGTCTTTAGAGAGTCTTAGTCTTCAGGAACTCTCTTCAACAACTTTCATTCAGGGTATATTTGGTTAGAACTCTAACTTTTGGTAACACTATTGACAAATATTCATGAATGATAATTTGGTCTTCAAATAAAAGTGTCTAGTGCCTTATATTTAAGATGTTTCATGAATCTCTTCGAATGACATTTTGGTCTTCAAGGTCTTTCATTTAGGAATTTCAGCCCACAAAATTAGATGATTTAACCCAAACACAATCTCTAACTCCTAACTAAACCATATATTTACAAGTGTCAAAAGGGTTATCATCATGGCATCCTTGAATGGGAATAACATCCTACATGGCTTGCCCACTAGGCCTAGGTGGTCAAGTTTAAATTTAATGAAGGTAACAAGATCATAGACATTGGTGATTAATAAAGCACAAACTAAACATTAATGCCAAAAATCTATAACATAAATCCACTAACCAAATTCACATCCATAGGTTGTCATCGAGCATATATTGCCTTCTATGAATTCTAAGCACTAACTATGTTCAAACAAGATACAATTTGTGAACAAAGTGCCAAGATACCATCACAAAGAGCTCTAATGCTAATAGCACTTATAACCAACAATGTTCTCTTCATGTAGATCATATAGGGGAGCCCATGTGTCATCTAGATTCTCCATCAAGGATTCAAAAAAATTCTTAGATATTATTTTTGATGTAATAGCATTTGGGGGCCTCTACACCAATTACTCATCTCTATGGGAGGTCATTGAGAATGTCAACCCATTCACTTGTGAGGAAGACATCTCCATAGAATAAAAACAAGTTACAACTAACTTACTACCCTTTAAATTATAATCACTCCATTATTCATCTACTAAGCCAGAAGTCATGCCATGAATTGACTTATTGTGAGACCTATTCTTCAAAGGGAGGATACCATGAGCCTTATGATCATGACTTCTTATTCCTCAATGAAAAAAGATGATGAAGAATTAAAATACATGGATATCACTACATGTGTGAGTAAGGAATTTCTTAGATTTATCCAAGCATATACTTACCTCACACTTAGACAAGCAAAGTTTAGGGTCCTACCACTAGGGGATGGACATATTCAAATTTATAGAGTAACAGACCCTTCTAGTAGCCACATAATCAAAACTAGGACCCCAAAACCCACCTACTATGATGAAATCTCTATATTAATATAAATATCAAGGTTTAGGGGAGACATTAGCTACTGGTGTATAATAGGAAGAAAAGAATCCTCAAGTTTAAATGTCCACTATTGAACTGAGGAAGGTGAAATAAGAACTAGTATAAGAATTAATTTAGGTGAAGGATAACACTATTATAAGAGAGGAAGAAATAATTTATTTGGATTAATTTGACGAGGAATATATTTCACCTACTATGGAAGCTTTAGCAACCACGACATCTAATATGACTCTTCCCCTTCCTAACTAACAAGCGATTGTTCCTCATGTTGAGAGGATAACAATTTGTTAGAAGAGAAAACCCAGGGTAAGAAGGCCATAGACATCATTCATGGAGGGTGATCCAAGCCATGATGTGGATGAAGAAGAGATACATCAATCCAAGGTTCTAAGATTTCAAGATTAAATGGAAACCCCTTAGTGGTGACCAATCAGGTATGGGTGTTTCAATTACCACTCCCTTAGGCCATCCTCCTATTATTTATTTTCTAGTTGTCTCTTCTTTTATATTACCCACTATATTTTATTTTATTCCCATGTCATTGCATCCACCTAGGCCTATTTTTATAATTATTTATATGATTGTTACACTAGTCTCTACTCTGATTCCACTATCACTAGTCATCCCAACACTCAAGTGTTAGTTTCTTCCACTCAATTGAGCTCACTAATTCCCTCATTAGGAGAAGTGTAGAATACAATAGTTGTGTCCACAAATATGACTTCAAAGAAGAAATAAGTCTAAATTCTTCATCTCATGCTATACCTAGGTAACATAGAATATTTCAAAATAATATAGCCCTCAATGCCTAAGCCATCCCTTGATATTGAGCGTATAGAAGACACCAAAATAGAGGCATAGCCACTAGATCCATTAAAGTTGACTCTTCTAGATTGGGCCAAGGAAATAAGAGCATCATCTTTTAAGATTCCAAACTTTAAGATCATTGAGTGCTAACTATGAGCTCACTCTTTGATAAATCAACTCACTCTGTACAAAGCGTAATAAAGATTAAGATAGAAGACAACATTTGGAAAAGTCTAATTTTTTAATAAAGAGAGAAAACATACTCTATTTCAAAGAGAAAAGATAGGAAAAAGGGTTAGTCCCATTATATTGAAAACTTTATATCCTACATAGAGACCCATAGTGGAACAATGTTATTTATTCATAAGGGCACAAAGTAGGCAAGAAATGAAATAGAGGAATTAGAGACTCTTAGGGAATAAAAACAAGTAATTCACATTCCTTTTGGGATATAACAAGATGTCCAAATTGCAACATTGAGATTATACAATATATTAGATGTTATTCATTATTTGAGATCATAATTGTATCCCCATGCAACCATAATAACTAAATTTTGTAAGGTTCTCAAAGAAGAAAAGAACAAGATTAATTTTTTGGTCTTGTATATTACCAATAATGCATTTAACCATTTGAATTTGATGACCCCCCTAGAAATAGAAAATGCACTAAATATATAAGTCATTAGGACCCAATAATCTTGATATTGGGTAAATTTTATTGGTACTTTAGTGACTAAGATGATAGAGCAAGATAAGCATGTAGTGAAAATTTTGAATGAACTGGAATTAACACGTGCATGGGATAACATTGGGAGATTGGTGGCTAGGTCTATTTTTTACCAAATGCTACAAAAATATTTAGATAATTTCAAGTAGAGTTTTTAAGGATTAAAATTATAATATATTGAATTAAATCTAAGTTCAAAAATGAAGAAGGCCACTAAAGTAAAAGGCTTTTGGGTAGGATTTCAAGCTACCAAAATTGAGTATGCAAGGTTGATGGCACAAGTAGACAAGGTGAATAGACCTTATATTATATACATGTGCATAGTATGGGTGAAACATGATAGTGGATGAAAACACTATCAATATCTTGAGGATAGGAAGAATTATAATTTAGTACCATCTACTAGCTCACCAGCTCAAACTCCACCAAACATCCCAGTCTTAACACCACTTATAACTTTAGTTCCTACCAATTTAGCAAGTATCTCAACCCAAACTACCACTTCAATTTTGCCTACCATTTTATTTCATGTTATCACATATGTTGTGCCTACCACTTTACTCCAAGATACTAGTCCAATTCTAGTTATAAATTTAGCTCCAACCATAACAATGAAAGGCTAATTTTGTACAATTTTGCATGTAATACTTATTAGGATAACCATGGCTAGTCAAGCCTTGTTATATTTATGTTATAATTAAATTAATAATTTTTTCAACATGCACACATTTTATGACTAATGTAATATGAGTTATAACATACATTTTTATATTGAACTAAAACTTAGGCTCTAGTTATCCTTATGTAATCTTAAGTTTTGCTATACTTGGAAGATGAAGTGACCCCTTCCCCAAGTCTTTTAAATACATGTAATACCCTCTTTGAAAGTTTTGTATTTTTTGATCAATATAAAGGTAGGAATAAATTAATTAATTTTCATGTAATTGTGTTTGTTCTCTCTTCCTTTTCTATGTTATTAAAATTTTAGCTTCATTATCTATATATACTCAATAATTTTTAAGTGTGTTAATGCTAAGGATAAATATGATTATTTTAATTGATGAATGTTGATCTTAGATGTGCAACATCTATTGAGGATTTGTAAATTTTAATATTTTAATAAATTATTCTTGATTGAGTTGATAATCAGAGGTGTGTAGGACTATTTCCTTTGGTGTAGTCTTCTAGGCATGTACTCTAGCTACTCTAGATAACTTCCTAGTTTGAGATATAACCTCTCAGATAAGGGTGTGCAAAAATAACTCTAAGACTAAAAATATTTATTTTAGATCATTAAGCTTCTTGTACTTATTTCCCAGACTACTAACTATGCTTGTTCATGAGTGTGTAATAGCTCCAAGCAATAAACATTGGTCTTAAAGATACTTTTACATCAAAGAAATAGCCTAAGAAGTGACCTTTCAGGAACACAAATCCCTCTTTTATGTCTTACCTTCCCATCATTTTTTTTCTTGAATATTTACCCAATATAGAGTAACTCTCCATCCATCCAAATTATTTAATGATTGCTTTCTATTAGATTTCTCACATCCATCCACAAACCTAGTTAAATAACTTGTAGGCTCAACTTGTTATTCCACCATCTAATTGTTTTAACCATATGCTTATAACTCATCCCCTATATTTGAACCTCACTTCCATAGATATATTCAAATATTGTAGGTAACCTTGCTCATTCTTCTATGTGTGCATAAAACCCACATCAATATAAATAAAAAGCTAGTGTTAGAAGGAGGGCACACTTATGTGTTTTCTCAATAGTATAAGTTAGTCACTATGTAGAGTCTCATTAGAGACACCTAGGAGAGTAACAAGGTCTAGATCCCAAGCTATACTTTTGGTTTCACCTTTGTCAAATCATAAGAGGCCTAGACTAGTACCCATTATCCTTGAGGTAAACCAAGCTAGGATACCTTCACTAGTAAGAAACATCCCACTTGTAAATCATCCTATGGTTCAGCCTTGGTTAGTTGAATCTACTATTTCCATCCTTAGATACCAATGTGATATGCTAAGGAACTTGATGAAATACTTGCCTACCTTATTCCCCTTAAGTGGAAGGATGGTAGAAGAACACATCAAATATTTTAAGGATCCTATGAGATTAATGAATTTCACCCACAAAGATGTTGCATTTAGGTTTTTACCATTTACTATATAATATTTTAATTATTATTGGTATCTTAAATTGCATAAAATTTCCATCACAACATGGAATGAATGCAAAAATACATTTATTACATAATTTGGGAAAGTTACTAATCTAAGTATGGTGTATCAACATTTCACGAACATGAAGAGGGAGCCTAATGATTCAATCTAGGAATTTAACACAAGATTTCAAAATATTTACACTTAGTTGAATGTCATGTATAATCTAGACATAGATCTATCATTCAAGATATATAAGAATGCTCTAGACCCTACCACTATAGTGTTTTTGTAGAGAGTTTCCAAAACCAATACTTTAGCATTGGCATATCAAGAAGCTATTAAAATTGAAAAGAAACTCAATCCATATCTTAATCCTTATAATTCATGGGTGTAAATGTTCAATAATGGATTTCCATCTTTGAATTAAATACC
Source organism: Torreya grandis (assembly GCA_037957365.1). Classification (NCBI taxonomy): domain Eukaryota; kingdom Viridiplantae; phylum Streptophyta; class Pinopsida; order Cupressales; family Taxaceae; genus Torreya; species Torreya grandis. The sequence goes on from JARHVA010009384.1 coordinate 238,862, forward strand.
ACATGCTAACTAGAATGTCCATGCATTAAACCAAAATAAGTTGTACACTTTGCCTCTCATAACACAGCAAGAAAAAAATTAGAATTGTGGTTTCTTGAAAAATAAAGCACAAATGAATGGCCATCAGTAGAACCAAAAAAATTAAAAATTGATTCACACCAACACAATAGTAATTTAGGGTTCTAATTCTACCAAAGTTAAATTGGATTTTATACAAATAATGGCCCACAAGTTGAGAAATGACTTCTTGAATATGAAAAAAAAGGATGGGTAATAACATGAGTTAGAATTATAACCAAATTTTTATCTTTGGAAGGTACAATAGGTCTTTCATCATACCCACCAATACTACATAATAAAAATAACCCACTAAGTTATCAAAAATCAATATCATGGAGACAACTTTGCCTAAATAGTGTAGAGTTTATAACACATCAAAACATGGGGAATTAGACTATGTAAAGTTATGTGTATCCTTTGAAATCATTCAAAGGGAAATGATCAAATAAGATCAAATGATGAATCCTCCAGATCTCCCTCATGAATATATCCCCTCAAGTTTAGCTATGGTCTTTGAAAATTACAAGTTTCCCTTCCCAAATGAAGATGAAAATGTTATACAGGATAAATCTGATGAAGTGCAAGTGTTTAGTAGATTAATAAGAAAAAATACAATCTAAGAAACAAATAGCCTATCACCACTTCTACTTCTCCTAATAAAATAGTTATTCCCTTGAATCCTAAAGTTGATAATAATCATCCTTTCCCAAAAGGGAATGATCAGCCTCAATACAGATAAGAACAAAGTAATGGAGGATATAACATTATTGAGGATATGAAAAAGGTCAAGAATAATATCACTCTTCATGGCTGACACAAATCATATAACAAAAGGAGATATTATGGAAGTCTATCACATGTAAGTCTATTATAGAAAAGTCCAAAATATCTAACACAAATGTTATACACAAAGCAATCTTGATGTCCCCTCTTTCTTTCTAACCATTTGATAGTTTGTCAATAATATACATAATTATTTGGTAGACTCTAGAGCCTTAGCTACTATGATGCCAACTTCCATTTTCCATAATCTTGATTTGACCCCAATTTTATCCAAGAGGACTATTTCACAAATGGATAAAATAGTAGTGTATGTGATAGGAGAACTTAATGATGTAATAATCTAGGTTTCATTAGAACCTCGAGCACATATGAATATCAACATACTGGTAGTAGATATTCTTGAGGGGTATGGGCTATTATTGAACAGGGGTTTATTGAAGATGCTCAACGGATATCTTTCCATAGACTTCTCTAACATTTGGTTGTCATGTAGGGGTATTTACAACTAGATAAGGATTGATCAAGAGAAAAGGATCAAACACACTATCATAGAGTAGAACACTACTAATGAATAATTAAGTTATAAGTCTCCTAGTCTTAAAATTTATACATTTACTATGAAGCATGAAATGTAGGAAGAAGTACAGGGCCCTTCCCAATTATGGACCTTCCATTTTAATAGGGTGATATTAAATAAAGGAGCATGTGTTGGTATCAAATTGGTTAATCCATAAGGAAATAAATACTTATCAACATACATGCTCCAATTTCCATGTACCAATAACAAATCCTAATTTTGGGATTGCAATTTTCCCTCAAAAATAATGTCAAGGAACTGATGGTATATGGAGACTCAGAACTTGTGATAAACTAGGTTAGTAATAAGTATCAATGTAAATTTTCATATTTAAATAAGTAAAAGCATATATCTTAGGATTTAATTGAGTCATTTGAGGCTTTCAATATAGTGGCCATTTTGAGAGAGAAAATCCAAGCTGTTAATTCACTAGCCACTTCAAGAACAAATTTGACACCCATGTAGCAGTCAAAAGTATAGAATTTTTCCATCAAATTGGTGCTTTGTCCATCAGTGCTAAACAATGTTGAAATTTTTTAGGTGTTTGATGATGATCAACATGTCATTTAGTTTTTGACCAATTTAGTACAATTTGAGTCCTAGATAATTGATGATGAGGAAAGAATTCATGGGTGCCATGAAGAATTGAATGAAGAGGATGTCATCCAAATGAAATAATTTTTTCTCCCACTATGGATGGTCACCTTAGAAAGAGACTTTAATATAGATCCTGAATCACAACAACAAATGTAGCTCAAGGTTAATAAATCTGAGTTAAGATAAAAAAAATGTGGGAGATGAAATAAACTCACACCTCATAAATATAAATTTAAGATACACTCTAGATGAAAGATAAATGGTTAATAAATTGATCATCAATTGTAGAGACATAATTTCATGGATGTATGATGACTTGAGGATTTTTAATCCTAGAGTTATTACCCATACAATTTCACTCAAGTTGGAACATAATATATTTAGATATAGGTAAAGATTGGCTAATCCTATTCTAGAACGACTGATCTAGAAGGAAGTAGAGAAGTTGTTAAGTGCTCAGATAGTCTTTCCTATCACATATTTAAATTGGGTGGCTAATCTAGTTCTATTTAGGAAAATGAGAAATGAAATCAGACTGTATGTCAACTTTAGTAACCTTAATAAAGCTTCTAAGAAAGAGAACTATCCCCTACCCTCATTAGATGATGTGATACAAATTGTGAGTGGTTATGGAATGATTTTTTTCTTAGATGGAATTTTAGGATATAATTAAGTATTGGTGAAATTAGAGGATATAATGAAAACTACATTTATTACAAAATGGGGAACTTATGCATATAAGTGAAAACCATTTGGTATTATTAACATTGGAGATACCTTTCAAAGAGAGATGGATCATGCATTCCAAGGACTGATAGGAAAATTCATAATTATATACATGGATGAAATCACTATTTTTTCTAAGAATAGAGATGATCATATTGATCATCTCCAATCAATCTTTGAAAGATTTAGGAAGTTTCGTATCTCACTAAACCCCAAAAGAGCATATTTGACATTACTGAAGATAATTTTTTGGGCCACATTATCACCAAATATGGGATCACCATTGACCCAAAAAAATTTAGGGAATTTCAAAAATAATGTTCCCAAATAAAAAAAGGAGCCAAATTCCTTCTTTGGGAATATTAATTTCATGAGAAAATTCATATCAATATTTGTAGAGATTTTCAAACACTTGAATGCAATTCTCAAATAGGATGCCAAAGTGGAATGGATACCTAAAGATAAGAAGTCCTTCCAAGACATTATGAAGGATATGCCATAGGTCCCAATGCTAGTGAGCTTGGACTTTACTAAGTACTTCTTGTACTTGTTTGCTTCAAAGCATACCATCATTTTTTTACTTACACAAAAGAAAGAAAAAAAGTGAACACCATATCACTTTTATGAGTGTGAGTATAAATGCCCCTACATCCTATGATTGAGGGTAAAACATTCACCTAATGGGGCTTAGATTTAATTGGTGTTATCAACCCAAACCCTTCAATTAGGCACAAATTTGTGCTCACCTAGATTATTGTATTAGATGGACTGAGGTAGCATCCACCAAGAATTCAAGAGAAAAACATGTAATAGTTTTCCTTGAATAAAATATCATAACTAGGTTTTCTACTCCTATTTCTTTGGTTTGTGACAATGGGTCAACATTTCAATCATTTGAGTTTACAGAATGGGCCCATGATAATCAGATCACAATTAGATCATCCTAAAATCACTACCCAAAAGGTAATAGACTAGATGAATTGAAAAACAAGAACCTCATTGATGATATCAACAAATATTCTTTGAAAAATCCCATAAAGTGGTATCTCTTATTGAAATATGTGTATTGGGTAGATCAAACTTGGTATAAGCAGGCCCTTAAAGCCTCACCATATCTACTAGTCTATGGGAGATAACTAGTGTTCTCAATCATGTTAAAGTTTCCAACATAACATTTTATTTAGGAATACATATAATCCAACATGAGGATTGAGTCTAAATTATTGGATATCATAAAAAGACAAGATCTAAGACAGACTCTATACAAAACCTCAGTAGGTATCAAAATGTAGTTGAAAGATAATTTGATAAGAGAGTGAAATCTAAATCATTTAGGATGTCTAACTTGGTGATTATATGGGATAAATCCCATGAAAATAAATTAAAACAAGATAAGTTTAACCCACTATATATAGGAACTTATTAGATCTCTGAGATCTTGGGTAACAATATTTTTTGATTGAAAGACCTCCAAGTTAATGAATTGACATATATAGTTAATGGATAGTTTTTGAAGAAATAATTCATGGTTGATCCATTTGGAGATGTCTCTAAGTAACAAATGATGTTTTATTAGAGGTAGGGGTAGGTTATATTTTATTTATTAGTTATTTTACTAGTTTTAGTCATTTTCTTTCATTAGAATAGTTTGTGCTTTCTAGATTAGTTGTTCTTGATTTATGCATTTTGCTTTGCTTAGTCAAGTAGTTTGTTTTAGTCAGTTTCCCACTTTTTGGAATAGTTTTCATTTTTATATCATGGAAATATAATTGATCAATTCTAATATAATATAATAATAGACTGTGTGTTTTGAATACAACTTAAATTGATGGGTGTTACACCTTGTATATTAGAATTCCTAATCTAGGTAAGCAATGAGAGAGTTAATAATGATAATGTTATGAAGCAAACTATTTCACCATGTATATAAAAAATTATTTTATAGATCCATGAAAATTGAGAAAGCTTTTCTTATCTCCTTGAATCAAATTCAAATTAAATTCTAATACTTGTTTAAGGTAATAACCATTTATGTGATTAAAGTTGACAGGGACAATCTGATGAACCCAATTATACCAACACCAGCTCAAGGTGCTCACCTTATTATTTATTTCATTGAAAAATAAAAATAAAAAGAGAGGTATAATCCAAAAGTTTAAAATAAAATCAAAAGGGATTAAAATCCTACATGATAAAATATGATAATTGTATCACACATGATAGAAATATATGGCTAAAGGAAGGAAAGGGGAGCAAAGGTATTTATATCAAGGCTATGGATGCTTGGATAGTATAAGAGTAATTCCTAAGCTCCCAAAATGTATGCTAACTTAATGCCTTATTATAATGAGATCTATAACTCATCATGTGTCTTTTCTAAAATCCTTTTACAAGGAGTAGTAGATATCACTTTGACACACACTGGTCCAAGGTATGGGTAAAGTAAGTATGTTGTATTGAGTTATTAAGATTATCTTTCATATTTATAATCTAATCATTCCTTTAATAATATGGTTCATGATTTATATTTGGATTACAAAACTATAGATTTTGGGTTCTTGAAACCCAAGAGTATTCACCCCTATGAGTCATCATTTTTTGTATTCAACACACCCCACCTTGCACTTTTTGTGGAAAAGTGGGGACCCAATTTTATGTTTTGAAGGCTTTTTAATTACATGGTTTTACATTAAAATTATCCCATTTCATTATCTATATAAACTATGAAATCTTTAGTAGTAAACCATCTTTGTTTCATGTGTTTTCCCCTTGCAACCCATTTTCATTGAAAAGACTTATTGAAACTAATCTATCAATGAAAAATATGAAATTTTGATATGTATAAAAGGTATTTGAGTTGACTTAATCAATTTTATTATTTTATCTTACTTATTCAACATTATGGACATTTTTTGGTCTTTAGCCTTTCGATCTTTGAGAACATTTCAATTTTTAGCACTACAGTTTTCATAAACTTTTGTTTAGAAAATTATGTTTGACACTTTAGTCTTTAGAATATATTAGTCTTCAAGAAATTTTGGTTAGCAAAGTTTGGTTGGTAAATTTCCTTCAAAAAAATTTGTTCAACACCTCTTATGTGGTGACTTTATTCTAGAAACCTTGGTCTTTAATAAATTTCTCTTTAGAAATTTTTCTTGGGAGCTCTTTGGTTAGAACCCTAACTTTTGAAAACTTTATTTGATAGATCCTCATAAATGAAAATTTAATATTCAAATAAAATGTTTGGTGCCTTGGCTTTAGGAAGAAGTTTCATAAATCTCTTTGAAGAACATTTTGGTCTTCAGGTTCTTTCATTTGGGAATTTGGGCTCACAAAATTAGATCATTCATCCTAAACACAATCTCTAACTATTGATTGAACCATATATTGACAAGTGTCAAAAGGTGTAACACAATGACATCCTCAAATAAGTAAGCATCCTACATGGCATTCCCATTAGGCTTAGGTGATCAAGTTTGAATTTAATGAAGGTAGCGGGCTCATAGAAATTGGTGATTAATGGAACATAAACTAAACATGAATAATAAAAATCTATAACATCAAGCCACTAACCAAATTCACATCCATTGATTGTCATCAAGCTCGAGCATATATTGTATTCTACTTATTCCAATCCCTAGTTGCATTTAAACAAACTATAACTTTTGTAAAAAATTGTGAGAGGATCCTCCTACAAAAATTCAATAAAAATGCATAAAGTAACATACTTAAAAAATGAATAGAAGCACTGAATAGATTATATTGATTGTAGATCACTTTGATGGGGTAACCTCTTTTGAGTAAGCTCAATCCAAATAATTCATGGATGCGTTCATTAACCTCAACACTTACTTATATACTAATTATAATATAAATAACCACTACTTCCCATGAATGTGGGATGAAAAAAATTATCATTGGATGTCTTACAAATCATATGCATCCATAGAAACTACTAAACTAACAAAGTAAAAATAAGAGATATCATGGGTTCATAATATCCCCTCACTCTTAGAAACATCTTTGTCCTCAACTATTCAAATGTGAGAATTGGTGTTGAATCTAAAATAGTGGTTCCCATGTTACATATTATAGTTGAATTCTATGCCACTAAATAAAAACCTTAGTGATGGAATGGGAGTGAGGTTAGCATGTGCAATTGTCTAGGATTTCCTCTAGATCAAGAAGAATGGATCCTTCATTATCAAGTTCTGGTAGAATAGTCTGTTACACTATTATGTTTATGCCAAGAAATTTCTTTAGACAAGAGACATGAAATAATGGGTGAAATTAGGAAGAAGGTGGGAGATATAACTTATACTAAAATGACCCAAACTTTTGAATAACCTTATAGGACCCTTAGAACTTGGGAGAAGATTATGACACCCTTTAATTTTTACAAAAGACTGCTTGTATGTATGTAAGCAAAGAAAAACCATATCACCTAATTAAAAAGTGTGATCAAAATGGTATTGATCCACCTATTATTTCATTAAATTTTGTGTTATATGAAGATTATATCATAGGGTACTAAGGATTTGATCCCAAGTTTGGGGAATCGTGTCAACTGCTTGAACTGATGAACTATTTGGAGTGTATAGAATAAGTATTGGTGGTGTTTGAATATAAACTAATTCATATAGAGTTATTTTTATTGAAGTGTGTTAGGAGGTATTATACCACCATTAAATGAGAGGGAGCCACTTTTCCCACTTATGTTGTTGTTCAAAGGTGAAGCAATGAAGGAAAGTTTCCAAGCATTGTTGATAATTTCAGTCTAGCCATTTACTTGTGGATGATACCTGGAACTCATCTTCATTTGGGTGCCAATGCATCAAAATAGTTCTATCCAAAAATGACTAGTGAAGGTTACATCATGATCTAAGACAATGGATGAAGGAATGCCATGAAGATGGAAAATCCAGTCTAGGAAAATTTGTGTGACTATGGAGGTAGTATAGGGATGGCTGAGGGCACAAAAATTACTATATTTAGAGAGGTGATCAACCATAACCAAGATCACTATTTTTAATTTAAATTTTAGGATCCTCTTAATGAAATCAATAGAAATATCTATCCAAATCTTGGTAGGGATGGGCAAGGGTTTGAGTAACCCATGGATGAGTGTTGTTTCACCCTTGTTGCATTGGTAGGTGTCATATTCAACCACTCTCTGTTAAATTACCTTTTTCATTCCCTTTAAAAATAAGTTACATCATGCCCACTCATATGTTTTGATAAACCCTAAGTGCCTTATAGATCAAGAATCATGGAGTTCATATAATACAGCTTGCTAAAGATCTAGGCTCTGAGAAAGCACTAGACAAACCTTATATCATAGAAAAGAACCATCCCATGAATAATGTAGTATAGTCGAGGGGTTAGTGGATAACTGTTGAATGATTATAGATAATGAGGATTCATTGACATACCCATATTATAAAGTTTCCAACCAATTTAGAATAGGCATGGAAATAGCAAAAAGGGAAGCTTGGTCTACAAATGTGCGAGACAGAGCATCAGCCACAATATTATCCTTACCCTTCTTGTAAGTGATCTCATAGTCACAACCCATGAGTTTACTAACCCATTTGTATTGTGATTGGGTAGAAACACATTATTCTAGGAAATATTCTAGACTCTGGTGATCAATTTTGATGCAAAAATGATTTCACAGGAGCTATGGCCACCACTTCTATATTATATGCAAAATGGCCATCATTTCCTTCTCATAAGTAGATAGTACTAAATTATTTCCAAAAATGGAATTTTTGGTGAATGAAATGGGGAATCCTTCTTGGAGGAGAACAACATCAAGTCCATTTCCACAATCATCATTCTCAATAGCGAAGGTCTTGGCAAAATCTGGTATAGCTAGAATAGGTATAGTACACATAGCTTGTTTTAATTTTTCAAATGCACACTCAGTAGCTTCTATCCAAGTAAAAGCATCCATTTACAAAAAAAAATTTATTAGAGCTAAAATATTCTCATAATCCTTGACAAACATGTGATAGTATCTAGTCAATCTTAAAAAACCACATAGGCTCTTGAGTGTCTAAGGATACATCAAATTTGTCATGGTAGTTATTTTGTTAGGATCCAATCAAACCCCTTAGGCTAACATAATATGCCTAAGATACTCCATTTCATCCTAGCCAAAAGTAAATTTAGACTATTTTTCACAAATATTATGGTTAAAGAGAAGTTATAGTATGAGCCCTAGATGTTAGATATGCTCAAACCATGTTTTACTATAGATGAGGATATCATCAAAGAAGACCAAAATTAATTTATGCAAGTAGGGATAGAATATTTTATTCATCAATGCCTATAATTTTTAAGGAGAATTGGTGAGGCCAAATGGTATGACCAAAAACTCATAATGGCCATCATGTATGTAGAAATCTATCTTAGGTATATCATCCTCATGAAGCTAGATCTGGTGATATCCTTAGCGAAGATCCAACTTAGAGAAAAAATTAGTGCCATGAAGTTCATCAATAATAGGGATTAGGAATTTATCCTTGATTTTGAGGTGATTAAGTGCACAAAAATCAATGTAGAGGTATTAGGACGCATGTTTTTTCCAAACAAGGAGAACTAGGGAAGAATATGGGCTAAACCTAGGGTGAATAATGCCTTATTTTAGTACGTCTCAAATGAGCATCTTGATCTTAGTATTTTTATAAAATGTGTAATGATAAGGCTTGATGTTTAGAGGAATGCTTCTAGGAAAGAGATAAATATGGTGGTCCTCTAGTTTTGAAGGTGTCAATCTCACTAGTTTGGCAAGGACACATGCATACCTCTATAAAATAGTTTGTAGATCAGAAGGAGTAGTGAAGACAATTGATGGCTACATTTAAATGGCATGGAGTTGGGAAATGATGCCATGTGAATTCTTCTTAATAATATTTTCCATGTGATGTGAACTGATAATGTTGAGAGATCATGTTTATAATCCTTTCAATGTGTGTTTTTACCCATTGGTTGAAAATTGCATCCAAAGTTTAGCAAAATCCTATAAGATAGGTCCAAGTGTGTGTAACCACTAGGACCAAAAAAACATCACATATACCTAAGGTCAAGGAAAACATGGTGGAGCATAAGTTATAATCTCAAATAGAGATACACACATTGTGACACTTCTCTTTATAAGGTAATGTGCCCCCATTGGCAATCATGACTTTAAATTTGGAGCAAGGATGGATAAAATAATTAGATTTTTTGGTGATTTGAGGGTCAATGAAGTTATGAGTGCTACCTAAATCAATGAATATTATGAGAGGAAGATTATTGAAGTAACCCTTAAACCACATGGTTTATGGGCTAGTGACTCCTACTAAAGCATGGAGGGAGATCTCTAGTTGGTCTTCTTGAGAATAAGGTTCCATAATTAGTTGAGATTCTTCTAGATCATCTATGTATCCTAAACATATTCCCAATATTTAGTTGAGGGTGAAGAGTCCACATCTAATAGGTAGAGATTTTGCTTGACACATCAATGTCCCTAAGTGAATTTATCATCATAGTTATAACATAGTCCTTTTTCTCTATGGGCTTACATCTCTACTTCAGTCAAACACTTGATAGTAGTGGTTTCGGGAGATAAAATTGTTTGAGATCATTATGGATTTGTATTTTTGAGGGGAGTAAAATTATATTTCAATCATTGTTGAGATATGATCTTATCCTCTACCAACTTAGCCAATACTAAGGATTCTATCATCATGTTGGGCTAGAAAATTTTGAACTCAGATCGAATTGCATCCTTCAATCCATTGATAAAGAAAATCCTAAATAATTCATCAAATAATCCCTTTATGTGATTGGTCAATTTTTCAAATTTTGTTTGATATTCTCACATGGTTCCTATTTGGTGAAGTTTAGTGAGTGTTCTAGTGAAGTCATCAAAGGTATTTGGGCCAAACTAGCCAAACCATTGTAAAATAAGGGTATAAAAATTAGTTTATATGGGTTCACCATGAGCCTTGGTATACCAATGATTCCATTGAATGGATTCAAGTTCCAAGTGAAAGGATGTAAACGGGACTTTGTTGGCATCAAAAGTACTAAGTTGACTAAAATATTATTATTCCTAATATATCCATCCAATTTGATCTACACCATTGAATCATGGAAAATTAAGCTTCAACCCATGATAATTACTAGAATAAGAAAATACATTGTTTGAAGAATAATCTAGATGTCATTTGTTGTTCATGGTGGTATGTTAAAGATTGAGGCTAAGAATTTTTTCATTAAGATCTTTTATGTGGGTCTTGAGGGTGGAAATTTCATCCTATATATTTTTTCTCCTATTCAAGTTACTATCATGACCTGAATATCAGATTTTTTTGTAATAGATAGGAAAACTAGAGTTAAGACATGTTTAGTAAAGTTTTGATTTTGGGAAAAAATAGAAGGGGTAAAGGGGATTTTAATAAATTTTTAGCATATTGGGAGTATAATTGACAAAGGTGAGGGAAATTTTAGGAGTGAAAATGGAAAAATATGAAATGATAATCATAGTGGAAAAATTTCAAGGTAAATGGATAAAATTAAAAGTTATGGCAAAACTTGAAAAAAGGGAAATTTGTGATTTATGGGAATTAGGAGTGGAATTTGGATATGGGACCTCAAAGAATAAAATATAGGGAATGGAATTTTAGGTGTTTGAATAAATTTTGAGGATAAATGGGGCTAAAAATGGAGAGATATTGCAAAAAAATGAAAAAAAAATTACTCATTTTTTCTAGTTTTCTATCTGGAAAGAAGTCCTTTGAGAGTCTTTGGAGACTCTGTAGATAGTTTAAAAATTTTGGGTTCTATAAAATATCTACCTACAAGTCCTCTAATATTATAAAAATACTCTATTGATTGATTATTTTGAGTCTATTGGAAATATTCAAAAACTAATAGAAATGAGCCCCAAGTTTCAATGGTTTCTTAAGGGTTTTAAAATTTTCACTCTAGCCACCAATGTCATCTAAGCAAGTACTACTCTCCTTAAATTTTTTGGCCAAAAATTTATCTCTTTATGATAGCTCTTGGTTTCCCTCATGGATGGGAACTACTCAATTAGGAAGGAGCCATTGCCCATTTTGATGGCAGTTCCTCTCAATGGGCTAACTACTTTAGGGTTCCTGTGGTACTCCTCATAATGAGTTTTAGGGCTTTCACCCAAGCACATCCCACAATTATGTGGTCAAGTTTTTACCCTGATTTAAAATAGATTATTGTGTTACAGGAAGATACTAAAATAAATAATGTAGCAGAATAGAGTTATTTTTGAAAAAATATTATTAAAAAAAAATAGAGTGAAGACATTTTGAAAAAGAAATTGGCCTTGGAAAGTGCTCTAATACCAAATTATAGGATCCTCATGTAATAATTCAATAAAAATCATGAAATAACAAAATTAAAAAATGAATATAAGTACTGAATAGATTATATTGATCGCATACCACTTCAAGGGGGAAACCTCCTTTGAGCAAGCTCAATACAAATAATTTGTGGATGCCTTCATTAGCCTCAACACTTATTTATGAATTCTAATCTAAATAACCACTACTCCCCATGAATGTGGGATAAAAAAAATTCTCATAGGATGACTTACAAAATATATGCATCCATAACAACTACTAAACTAACAAAGTAAAAAGAAGAGATATCATGGGTTCATAACAAAGTGCCAAGCCACCATTACCAAGAGCTCAAATCCTACTAGCACTTAGAACCGATAATGGCATCTTTATCTAGAGCATATAGGGGAGCCCATATGCCATCCATATTATCCATCATGGATTCAATAGAATACCTAGATACAAATTGTAATGCAATAATGTTTGGGGGTTTCTACACCAATTACTCATCTCTATGGGAGGTCATAGAGAACATCAACTCATTCACCTAAAAGGAAGACATCTCCATAGAATAAAAACATGTTGAAACTAACTTATTACCCTTCAAATGCCAAGCACTCCATTATGAAAATGATAATCCATAAATCATGCCATGCATTGACTTATTACAAGACATGTTATTTGAAGGGAGGATTGTAGATGGTGGATTCCTACATTATGTCAACAATATCACCATCATCACATATATATTAGGTGATGAATTCATGAGGTATATATATTCATCCATTCCAAATGCTACCTTTCATTTACATAGTGTGGTTATTTGGAAGAAGAATAATAATGTGGAATAAGTAGTAAGGAAATGGTTTCTTCTGAGAGAGACCTTCATAGTCAAGGAAACTACCAAGAACCTTGTGCCCATTACTAGGTTTTGGATGGGAATACACATTGGCATGACATTTCTGAACCATTTTTTTGGCCACTTGAGCATCCACTTCTTTCATTTAGAGTGGGTAATACTACTTAATTTATTGATCACCTCAGAGTGAACTTATGCACTAGGGGAGAATATCAACAAACACATGCAAGAGTTGATATTACAAAATGAAAGGAGGCCCCAAGGTGGTAAATTATATGATGTCATATATCTTAGATGTAGTCATGGGGACTATTTATTAACAATATGGGGCTCTATGGAATCTAAACTCTAAATACATCAATAATAAAATATGTGACTTATACTCATTCATCCACATCTATACATATGTGAGGAACATATCAATAATTGTAGGGGATTTCTATCTTGAAGTCTAGATATCAATTCATGGTGACCCTGTAGCTAGAATATATAAGAACATTTCTAATACACTCATGTATTTGGGTGATTATTGGCTATATATAAAATACACTATCATAATAGTCATTGGACACAAGTTTGACCATATCCTTCTCCCCAAATATGTCCTAAACAAGGTTTTTGAGTAAGAAATTGCATATCATATGTAGAATGGGATAGATGAGTACCTTACCAAGAGTAATAATATAACCTTCCATTTCTCCCATCTCACTATTAGGAGGATGTATTACACATACCAGATACACTTCAAAGATGTTGGTGGTGATAGGAAGGCCTATGCCTTAGCTACTCTACTCCATAGGGATTAGGACCCCCATGGAAGAGTGCATAAATGAGTTCATAACTTAGGTATTCCATACAAGCATGAGCCTTTTTATCATGACTTATTATTACTAAACATAAAATATTATGCAAAATTCAAGGAAAGGGATATGACTACTAGTGTGAGCGAGGACTTGCTTAGAGTAATCTAAGTGGATCCTTCCCTCTCACTTGGATAAGAAAAATGCAGGGCCATTCCATTAGGGGGATGGACATATTTAAATTTCTAGAGTATAAAACCATTTCATCATCCATAATATCAAATCCAAGACCACCAAAACCCACTTACTATGATGAAAACTCTAGAACAAGAGAAAGAACAACATGTAGGGGAGACATCAGCTACTAGTGTGCAAGAGGAAGAACAAAATCCTTAAGTTTAAATGCCCATTATTAAACTGAGGAAGGTTAAATAATAACTAGTATAAGAATCAATTAAGGTGAAGGATAACATTATTAGGGGAGAGGAGGAAATTATTTGTCTGGAATCCTATGATGAGGAAGATATTGCACATATTCTGGTAGCTTTAGTAACCACAACATCTAGTATGATCTTTCCCTTCCTACCCAACAACTAAATGTTCCTCAAGATGAGAGGATAATAATTTTTTATAAGAGAAAAATTAGTGTATAAATTCCATAAACACCATCTACATATGGTGATAAAATCCATGAGGTGGACAAAGAAGAGATATAAGAAGCCAAGGTTCTAAGCTTGTAGAGATTAAAAGGAAAGGCACCCCTTACTAGTGACCAATCAGGTAAGGGTGTTTCAATTATTTCTCCCTTAGTCTATCTTCTTATTATTTATCTTTAAGTTGTCTCTTCTTTTCCATTTACCATTGTCTCTTCTTTTCCTCCTATGTCATCACCTCCACTTGGGCATCTTTTTACAATTATTTCTATGACTACTCCATTAGTCTCTACCACTGCTTCCACTATCACTAGTAAGCCTAGAACTCAAGTGTTAGTTTATTCCACTCAATTAAGCTCACCAATTCCCTTATTACAAATAATTTATACTAAATCAATAGTGTCCACAAAGAAGGATTTGAATAAGAAACTAGTCTACATTATTCATCCCATGCCACACCTAGGGAATGTATATTGATCTATAATAATATGGCCCTCAATGTCTAAGATAAACCCTAATACTAAGCCTATAGAATACATCCAAATAGAGTCATAACCAATAGATTCATCAAATTTTAATCTTCCAATTGGGCCAAGGAATTAAGTGCATCTGCTTATAAGAGGCCAAACCTAAATATCATCAAGCTATCCATTATGAGCTTGTTCTTTTATAAATCAACTACCTCTATGAAATGGGTAAGGAAGAATAAGATATAATACACCATTGGGTAAGGTTTAATTTTGGAAAAAAAATAAGAAATTTATTCCCTTTCGAAGAGAGAAGACATGAAAAAGGGTCAGTCCCCTTGTATTGAGGACTTTAAATTCTACATGGAGATCCATACTGGAGTAATGTTATCCATTCATGAGGGCACAAAATAGGCAAGAAAAGAATTAGAGATCCACAAGGATTAAAAATAGGTAATCCATGTTCCCTTTGGGATATAATAATTGTCCAAAGTTTAGCATTGAGATTATATGAGATATTAGATACTATTCATTCTTTGAGATTACATTTGGCTCCTTATGAAACTATAATAAATATATTGTTTAAATTTATTGAGGAAGATTATAAGAGGCTAAATTTTTTGGTCTTGTATAATACCAATAAGGCATTCATCCATTTAAATTTGATGACCCCTTAGAGGTAGAAAATGTTCTAAATCTATAAATCATTAGGACCTAAGAATCTTAAGAATGGGTAAATGTTGTTGATGATTTAGTTAATAAGGTCATATAATAAGAGAAGCATGCAATATAAATTTTTAATGAACTAGAATTGACAAATGCATGAGATAACACTAGGAGGTTGGTAGTGGGGTCTATTTTTAACTAAATATTACAATAAGCTTCAGATAATTTAAAGCAAATTTTACAAGGCTTAACCTTAAAAGATATTGGAGCAAATTTGAATTCAATAATGAATAAGGCCACTAATGTATAATTATCTTAGGAAGGATTTTTATCTATAAAAATTGAGCATGTAAGGCTGATGGCACAAGTAAACAAGGTGACTAGACCTTCTATTCTAGATATGAACATAATATGGACACAACATTCTATTGGATGCAAAAACTATCAGGAGTTGGAGGCAAAGAAGAAGTTTTCTTCAATATCATCTACTAGTTCACTAGCTTAGATTTTACCCAACGTCCCATTCTCAACACCACATACAACTTCAATTCCCACCAATTCAACAAGTATATCAGCCCCAACTACCACTTTAGTTTTACCTACCACTTTAGCTCAAGTTACCACATCTACTATGCCTAAAAATCAATCTAAGATACCAATTCTACTCTAGTTAAAACTTTAGTTCCAACTAGAATAATGAGTAGTGTTAAGTAAGAGCCAAGTTAGCCTTAGTCAAAGGCTAATTTTGTACAATTTTGCATGTAATACTAATTCAATTAACCATAACTAGTCAAGCATTATTATATTTACATTATAATTAAATGAATTATTATTCCATCATCCACACATTGCATGACTAATGTAATCTATGAGTTATAACATATAATTTTGTATTAAACTATAACTTAGGCTTTAGTTATCCTAATGTAATTTGAAGTTTTGCTACACTTGGAGGATTAGGTGACCCCTTTCCTAAGTCTTTTGAATACATATAAAACCCTATTTCAAAGAGTTGGAGTTTTTTTTATCAATATAAAAGAAGAAATAAATTAGTTTATTTTCATGCAACTACATTTTTTTCTCTCTTCTCCCTTTATTGTGTTATAAAAAAACTATCTTCATTGTGTATATCAGCTCAATAATTTTGAAGTTTGTTAATGTTATAGATGAATCTGATTGTTTTAACTGATTAATGATAATCTTAAATGTGAAAAAACTATTTATGATTCATAAATATCATTATTTTAAGTAATTAGTATATATTGAGTTAATGATCATAACAGTTTAGGAGTTTTTAGTTTAGTATAATATTCTATGCTTGTGTTCTAGCTACTCTAGATAGCTTCATGGTCTGAGTTGTAACCTCTCAGATAAGTGTGTGTAATATCAACTCTAAGGAGAGAAACCTTAAATTGTGATCATTAAGCTCATTATAATTATTTCTTAGACTAATAACCATGCTTTTTCATGAGTTTGAAATAACTATAAGTGGTAAACATTAATCTTGGAGATACTTATCCACCAAATAAATAACCTAAAAAGTGACCTTTTAGGATCACAAAGCCTTCTTTTCTACTTTACCTTCCCCTCCCTTTTTTTTAGTTTCTTTAATATGTACCCACTATATAATAACTCTCCATCCATCTAACTCATTTAGTGATTCATTTTTATTATATTTCACACATCAATCTATAAACATGGTTAAATAACCTATAGACTCAAATTGTTATTCCATCATCTAGTTATTTTGACCACATACCTATAACTCATGCCATGTATTGGAACCTTGATTTCATATAGATCTTAAAAAATTATAGGTAATATCATTAGTTATTCTATGGTGTGCATAAAACCCACATCAACACAACCTTGTGGTGGAATAGCAATTAGAGCATGAAAGTTGTCAACTAGGTTTACTTGTAGTGAAATTTATCCTAGTAGAAAAATTAAACCTAAATGAGTGGAATGGATGGGTGATACCTAATATAGAGTGAGTATATCTCAAATAAATAAAATTAAAAAGGAAGGAAGGTTAGAGTAGAAAAGAGGGTTATATGATCTCAAAGGGTCACTTTCTAGGCTAGTTTCTTAGTGGACAAGTGCTTTCAAAACTATTGCTTATTGATTGTAGTTGTTGCAAACTCACAGGCAAACATAATTATGAAGTCTAGGGAGAAGTGGTATAGGAATCTTGATGGTCTCAACTAATGGTTTATCCCTTTAGGGTTAATCTTTCAAACCCTTAATTAGAAGGTTATAGCTTAGACCAAGAAGGTGTTAAATGTAACTATTGCACATACTTAAAAAACTATACTAAAATGAAATGATTCCTACACACTAATAATATTAACACAATTTAGACTAATTTATTAATAAAATATACTAACTTTTAATAGATTTTACACATTTATAGTTAGTGTACAGTGAAAAAATTGTTAGAATTTATTCATATATTTTTCACATTTCAAATTATAGTATTATTACAACCATAAAATCAAAACCTTAATATCATAAGAATGGAAGGAGATAAAACCAATGTACTTTCATGACAATCAAAATTGATTTATTCTTGTATTGGTAAAATATTTCAACTCTTTGGAATGTGAAATTACATAAATATATAGACTTAGGGATGGAATGCCTCATCCTATAGGTGCATGTGAAGTCATGGTTACATGACATAGTTATAACCTCACTTCTAATTTTAACCTTAAAATTGCATGCTCATTGCTAATTAAAACTATGTCAAAATCAATTGGTCTATATAAGGTGGTGCAATGTGTTTATGCATACAAGCATTTTAGGTAACTTTATATGTATGATATAAGTGTAATTAAACTATAAGTGTATAAGTATTATTTTCATGTATACATACAAAATTAGCCTTCAACTCAAGGTTGACTGGGTGTTTGGATGGTGGACAAGTTGTTGGAGGTGCTAAAGTGGTTGCTTCTATTGAACTGGGAGTTAAAGTACCAACATTCATCTTTGATTACAAATTTTGATATTTATTATGCATAATTTTACACTAGTATTTGATTATTTCCATGTTAAGGAGTGGAGGCCTATTCATCATGTTTACCTGCTCTATGAGTCTTGCATGTTAAACATTTTTAGTCTTGAAGTTAGTTATGAATATCTCAACTTCAGTGACATTTTTCTTAAAAAAATTGAGCTTGAATTTTATTTCCTCTAAGGTATTCCCTTTTATATTCTATTTTAAGTTTTTTGAATCTTGTTAAAAGATCTATAAGTCTCCTTATGAAATCCTTGGCCTATGAAAGCTTCAGGTCATCTAAAATCTTCCAGATGAGAGTTTCATGTTCTAAGTACTTAGGCATTACTACCTTAGATAAATTAATCCATTCCCTAGAATCTTGTGTCCTAATGACCACCATTTTGAGGGCATTGGTGTAATCCAATGGAGCCATCAGATTTAAGCGTTCATATGCTTTGCTAGTTTTAAAAAGAATAATTTTCTTAGTTTATTCTCATCTATTTTCAAATAATTAAACAAGTTGGTAGTATTTGCTATATGGGGCACTGATTATGCCTTCATTACACTAATAGCCTCAAGATTATTATACAACCTATATGAAATTCTTTGGACATCCATCTCTATTTTGATTAGAATATGGATAGTTTGTTGTTGTTGTTCTCTTATTTGTTCCAATTTTTTCTTTAGTTATTATTGATAATTTTGACCTCATAAGTCAAATTGTCACCCCTACCATTCAAAACTTTGAAT
Organism: Torreya grandis; assembly: GCA_037957365.1. NCBI lineage: Eukaryota > Viridiplantae > Streptophyta > Pinopsida > Cupressales > Taxaceae > Torreya > Torreya grandis. The sequence continues at coordinate 258,166 of JARHVA010009384.1, forward strand.
ATCATGCCATTTTATCTTATGGGTCAATAATTTAATCCTGAAGAGTCCTTAAATTGATCATTATAGGTCAATATTATCAGGTCTTATGGTTGTTTAGGTGATTCAAGGTCTTATCCTTCATTTGTCTTGTGCTTGTCTAGTCCTTTTTGGCCTTGATGAGCCATTTTCAATGGTGAGAAGAGTATAGAGTGTCTTAATGAGTTTCATATCATGTTTAAAAGTTGTTACATGCCTAAAATATGTATAATTAGATTTATCACATTCTAGGCTAACTTCATGACTCATTTTTATGCAAATTTGACCATTTTGAGCCTTCCAAAGAAGGTTTTGATGGTATCTAACCAAGAATAAGATTTATTAAATATTTATTAACCTAATCATACATGTTAAATACTTAATATAAAATTTTATAACATTTCAACTAGAGATCCTTAGTGAAAATAACCTTTTTAGTGCAAAAAAGCCTTTTCAAGGCATTCATTTTGGTTTTCAAAGTATTTTTGTGATAAAATATTCATATATGATTAATTAATTACATAAAATTCCATATAAATTGTTATTATTAATATTTTAGAGTAAATTTTTCAAAACCCAACTTTGTTCCAATATTGACCTTCTTAGCATGCCTAGAAGGGCAGTTTTCAAATGCTCGATACGAGAAGAAGAAAGAGAATTAGGATATAATTTTTTTGAAATTGTTAGGGTTTTTATAGATATTTAAATTATTATAATTGGTTCTTATATTTTTGGCCTCATAGTTATGAATGATTGCTAAGAGTGACAATAGGTCACTATAGCCTATACATCCAAAAGGGGTCTATTCTTGGACTTGTTTATCAATATCAATAAAAAAATGGATAGGAATTATTTTTAGGGATGATTTTAGGGTATTTATTATCCTTTTTATCTTGGTATAATTTTATAACTCTTTACAAGAAGGTATTTATAGTAAAAAATCATGTTTCCTTCTATATTTTTAAAAATGGTCTCTTAGGTCAATTTTGAAGAAAAATATGAGTTGTTCATTAGGTTTTTAAATATTTATAGGTTATAAATGGATGTTTTATTTCATGAAACACATTTTTAATTCAAAATTAGTATCCATAAGATTCTTTTCTGAGTGTTCTCCTTTGAGGGTGTTTAAAATAAGTATATCTCTTCAACAAGGTTCAAGTGCATTTATTGATCTTGATTTTAGTGTTAATATCAAATAAAAGTGGATTATATATGTTTTAAATTTGTTTAAATAAATATAAAATATAAAATATACATCATGAACCTTGACAAAGGCTCAAATTTCTTTTATCATGTTGATTTCTGCCATAGTTTATACATTCAAGAATTGGTACCTTTAGGTTATAAAAGGACTAATTGGTGTCATAATCTCAAGGAGTGATCAAGGTATCATGATTTTTTTTCAATTTAAACTTTATATGTATTTTATGTTATGAATCATGGCAATATTTGGGACCAAGAAAATAATATGATCTCAAATTCACCATATATAGCCAACACTGTGCATTCACTTATCACCATGGTGGTTGAAGAATGAGGTCCTATAAACATTAAAAGAGGAGGCATGTATAATCTTGATAGGTTTCCTTCCATAAGGTATCAAAATGGGTATTTGGTTCATTACATGTCATATTCTTTCATTTTTTGAGTTAGCATCTCCAATATACTACCCTATCTACTACTGCAGTGTCATCTACAAGTGTTGAATGAACACATATCAAGGAGAATGTAATTGGTTTAAAGAAAATCAAGGTTAAAATCATCCATTACGAAACTTTGATGAGGTCAAGGATGGATTGGAGTATCCCATATACTATGTATGATCAACATACCTTCACTACCTATGTCACACCTGTAAGTGTCACCTACAAGATTCTAGAGAGACTAAGCAAGATTAGAATATAGTGTTGGAACTTGTTTGAGCCCTCCTCAAGGTTTGAAAGGATTAAGGGATGTCCTAGAATTACAGTATTAAACATTTAATTTGTAGATATATTTATAAATCCATGTTCACACATGAATAAATATTTAGGGACAAGTTCCCTAAAGGATATAAAATAGGGACCCTATAACTTTTTGTAGATTTTCATGAAGGATCAAACAAAGGTCTAGACCAACCTAAATATTTCTTATTTATGTCTCTATTATAGGGGTTTAACCTTGCATAAAATAATGAATATGTGACTAGAATCATAAGTTAGTAAGAATTATCCAAGTTTTATGTCTGATCACTACCATTTTTCAATGATTTTACAGCCTTCAAGATAATCCCACAGTCTAAGATGGTATGATAAGAAAGGAAACCATGGTAGATGGATTTATGTAGAAGTTATAGACTAGTGTTTAAAATGACATATCAATAAGATATGGATATTAGGGTCATGATCCATATAACCACCTATAGGCCCTATTTTAGGCCCAAATTGACACTTATAAGTTGGAAGGATGGCAATGTGGATGGAATACAATAGTAAGGGTGTTGGTCTAAATTCATCATGATATAAGTACTATTTAGTCATTTAATGAGATCATGAGTCTTGGTAAATAATTAATATCATTAAATGAACATTCAATGAAACCTAAAAATGTAATTTCATCCTCATAATTGCACTCAATCCATATAATGAAAAGAAAATAAAGGAGACTCTTGACAATTAGACTACTAAGAAGGAATTAAGGGTTACTATGAGAAAAAAGGGGGTAATGAGAAGTATTAAATTCATATTAAGATAGATTGAATGGGTATTTATCCCATGATTCATAATTCACCATCTATCACAAACCTCATAGGCACCTACATTCATTTATATGACCTGTTACAATAGACCTTCAAAAGGGCATTCCATGAGCTTCAAAAGGGTCATTCAAAGGCAAGTATATGAGAAAAGGGAGACCAGTGATGAGTTAAAGGAAAATATAAAATGATGCATGATCAACATAAATAGTTCCAATATATCATCTACCTAAATTGGTATTCTTGAACTGTCATGTTCGTACATAGGGTACACCTCTCCTTGGTAAAAAAACACTAAAAGGATAGCCAAGGTCTTAATCTTGAAAAGACATTGTATAGCATCAAGTGGATTGGGAGGGATCCCAAATGCATGTTAAGGTTATTAAATTCAAAATTACATATAATTAATTAATGCATTCTCTCTTATCAAGCCATAAGTACACATACATTCAACATAACTTAAGGTAAGACATAGAGGGTTATAATGAGGACAAGGCACTGGCATGGAAGGTCTCTAGAAGCATAATGATAACTAAGGGTTAAATATAAGGGAATATGAATCAAGGATAACCACCATAAAACCTTTATATTGTTACCATGCCCCTTTATCCATATAGAGGTGACCTATAATTAGGTATAACAAGGTTGTAGGATAGTTTCTAAGTTAAGAGACTTGGGCATGTTATTGATTGTCCTAGTGTTCAAGTTTAAAATCAAGGTTTGAGATTGATATAATGTGATGAGGGTTTCAATATTATTTTAAATATTACACCAATATCCATAAGACTAGCATTAGCACATATAAAAAATACCTCCACCTATAGCCTAAAGTGACACATAATCAAGTTTGAGAGATAATGTCTTATTCAAGGATGGACATAGTGGAGCCTTACAATGAAAAGGATTAATGGAAACATGTTAATTATATAATGGATTATAAACCTTTAATTAGGCTCTAAACCCTGAAACACTCAGTGTAAAGTCAAAAACACTATCATATGAAACACTCAAGTATGGCAGAGTTATGCTTATTTTGACAAGCTCTTGAATAAGTCCTCAAAACACATGGTTTTCATGCATAATTTAAGGTTAATTTAATATTTTTATGATTTTATTAAGGTAAAAAACATAATATAAACTCAATAAGGGATTATAATATGGAAAAGAGAACACCTACATCCTCTTACAAGAATCAAGCCTAGCTTTGAGAGGTAGAAGTGTTCTTAGTATAGTGATATGTAGGGTAAGATGAACAATCAGAATTTTTGATGAAATTTGAAATTTAATATTTATAAAAATATAAATTTTTATCAAGTTCATACAAAAATTGGTGCCTATTACATTCCTTGAGCCAACAATATAGTCATATTGACTGTCAGCTAGACTATATCAAAGAAAAGGCCATTCCTTATGGAGTTTAGAAAGTTTAGATGATAAAACAATTGATAAAGGACATTCAAGAATTAAATATGATTTAAAAAAAATTAATATGAAATAATATACAATTTAAACCTATAGGTATGCCAAGTTCTTGAATAGGAAACATAAAATATAGTCATAATTGATTGTTAATTAAGTTATGTCAAGGGAAAACCATTCTTAATGAGAGGTTTGACAGAGGTTTAGATACCCAATATGATTAAATTATATTCATAATGATGATTAAAACTTTAAATTATATTAATTATTATGTAAACAAGGCAAGGAAGGTTTTGAGAAGGACAATTTGTAATTAAATTTGCCTATTTTCCATAGAGTCAATAGTCCAAAAATCTGCCTTAGAATTTTTGAGGTATAAAGGTGCTAGAAGGGTCATATAGACCTAAAATTATTTAATTATTGTCCTCATGTCCCAATTAACACCATAATATAATTTATTTTCATGAATAAATATGTAAAATATCCTCAATTTTGTCTTAGACGTAGGCCACTTTCAAGCAAACATGAATGCATGAAATGGTGAGAAAGTGGTCAAAAGGAGAGTTGGTTGTATTATAAACACCATGTGGAACTTTTGAAGGTTTTTTTAAGTTAAATTTAAATTTAAATAACATTAATTAAACCTATTAATTATGAAACCCCACTCATAAGTGGTGGTGAGTGGTCATTTGCAGTCAAACCCCACTAGTCTAAACTAGGCCAATTGCCCAAAAGGGGGGTCATTTTCACTTCCATCACCAAATGAAAATTAAAAATAATTGAAAAATTATCATGGGGATTTATTTAGTTTTTTAAAGATATTTTTTTGTATAATAATCCATGAATAAGCCATTTTTTGACCCAAACTCAAGACAGGGTGCACAAAATACAAGAATCAACTTGAGAAGCCAAGTTTGGATGCTCACACTAGAAACGAGGTTTATCATGGGACCTCAAGGATTTATGGGATGTTATAGGGGGTATTTAAATTAAATTTTTTTAATTGGTTTATAGGTTATATGTCACATATTTATGAATCATCCGTAAGGGTGAAAACTACTAGAAACCCTCCTAAAACACTAATTTGGACCTAATTGCAAAGATGGAGTTGGAAACATCACCAAATTAAATATTTTCCTCCTAAAACCTATAAAATGTTCTAGTAGACTCTTAGAGGGTTCTTGACATGAGGTTTTGTTGTACCTTCATTTGTATAGACTAGTACAAAAACTATACTTTTTATTATTTTTGAGCTAAAATAAAGGTTCCAAGGAGTGTATAAGGATTAAAATTAATAGAGATGGTATATTGGGTCTTATTTTACCTTTAAAATATCACAAATTCATAAAAATCATCCATAAATTACCAAAAATTTTAATCCTTTTGGGCTAGTCAGAAAATGCCTTGAAAAGGCAATCCTTCCAAAGCCCATTTTATAGTTCTAGTACCTTCATGTTGTTCCATACCGCTAAATTTGACATGAATAATTTTTAGACCATGGGAAAATTCAATGAAACTATTTTTATAGGTTTCTCACATGTTTGATCTCCCAAGAGCAAGATTTCTCTTTCTAGGGCTAAAAGGGCTAATTAGGCCGAATTTGGCAAGGAAAAGGTGCTAAAAACACACTTACACTTGGTTTTTAGCCACAAAACATTTTAAAGACATGTAAGAGTATAAAGGGTATATGTAACAAGTATTATTTTCTCATCATAAGTTCCGAATTCTCTCAAATAAGGAGATTTATAGAAAAAGGTGACAAGGAGTTCAAGGAAAAAGAATGGTTTTGGTGTTGTTCTAGATCTTGTTGAGTGTTTGATGCATTGAATTTATTTCTCATAGGTATAGTGTACTATAAATAATATTTCCATGGTGTATGTATTCAATTTTGAATCACACTTGAGTAAAAAATAATCCACTTTCTCCTTCTATGCCTTAGTGAAAAATGAGAGTTTTTTGGAGCTAGGAGACAAAATAAATGAATATAACTCTTCATAGGGTCTTATTAAGCTAGTAAATGATATGTTACACCATATTAAAGAATTTAAAAATTAATTAATATGTATTAATTAAGTAATACGAGTTTGAGAGGGTCTACAAGTCCAAATAGGACTCTATCTCCTTTCAATGCCTCATTTGAATTCAAAGTCAAGAGAAGGTTGATGAATTCTTACAAAGATCTTATGCCAAGTGATCAAGAACCATTAATTAAAAAAATAAGGGTTAAACCAAATACTTTAAGGGACTATATATATATATATATATATATATATATATATATATATATATATATGTACTTATTCTTCAAGAAGACTAAAATTTAAGAGTTGATGCAAGAATCTAGGCACTCTCCAAATGCTCTAAGCTTGACCAAAAATTATGATAAATATTTAAAGACCCATAAACATTGGATAAACTATATTCCAGGCCACCCTATTAAGGATTAAAGTTTGATAATATGAAAAATGCTATGTATCACTTTTGGAGGAGCTTGGACCAAGTTTGAAGTCCCCTACTTTGGGACTACTTTGTCTTCAATCACGTTTTTGCTATATGTATTATGTTTTATATAATTTAAGATGTATTTTTTATTTTTGTATTTTGAATAAAGGATTAAAAAAAAATTGATTAACCTTTTGAGAGTAATAAGAATCTAAATTCCTCCTTTTTTAAGCTTTTTCTAATGAAGTGTATGTATTTGTCATTGATATAACTAAGTAAAATACTTGTTTTCCTTTTTTATTATCTAGTTCATATACCTTCATGAGATATTTTTTATGTTATACAGGTCATTATAATTTTCTAAAACAATCTTGATTTCATGTATTAGATGTGATTTCAATCCTTCCTTTCATAAGTTGAATTTGTTAGGTCTTTAATGTGAAACATTATTGTGGAAATCTTACCTGAGTGTAGTGAATGTTTTTAGGATTTTCCCTCTCACATAAGTGTATTTAAAAGTTAATATATCATAAAAAAATTGGTGCATCACCTTTAATTTCTATTTTTCTTTCAATTTCATTACAAATAGTGGCTTTTATACCCTTTTCATTGCTAGAATCGATAGGTAGTAGTTTAAAAGTAAGTTTTAGTGAGAGCTCAAAGGGAACCAAACCTCTATGGATATTATATCCCTTATAAATTAACCCACACTTTGGATAGATTCCATGCTCTAATAGGAGTGATTAATTGTACACTTTATCACAAGGGCACACTCTTGATTGACAATAGTTTTTTGCACACCTAGTAGGAGTCATTCTCCATAGCATAGCTAAATTTTGGAGCTAAGGAGAAGCAATTGTAGTAGTATAAGACATCCATTATAATCAGAAGTTAAATAATCTTTAGGTTTTAGAGTTCATAACATCATTCAAGTAATACTTTCATGCCAAAGGTTAGCACAAGGTCAACTAGTAAAAATATTACTCTTGAATTCATTAAGATACCTTCCACTTCATATAAAATAGCAAGGTTTAATAGGAAAAATCCATATCCTCATATTAAATATTCAAATCTTGGTCATGTTATTGTCCTAAGTAGTGCAATCCCTACTGTCTAGATGACCATAAAAAACCAAGTGTTTGCTCCATTCAATAGAGGTATCCCACTGAATTTAGACTTGTTTGATGACATTCATATATCAACCCTCAAGAGTATCCCATTATTCTCAATAAAAGATCAAAAAACACCTATTGAGCATATTAAGGATGTTTCTAGTCTTTGTTTAGTTCATAATGTCATTTAGGAGAATGTAGCTATTAGACTATTTGTTGCTTCCTTCAAAGGAAAAACACTGTAGTGGTAAAGAAACCTTCCATTGAACTCTTTTATTACTAGGGATGAATTAGGTGTAGCCTTAGTTAGATAATTTGAGGATAAATATGATCACCTATCCTTATTTGAATAGTTGATAACCATAAAGTGAGTCCCTCATGAGCTTATGTTTGATTTTAACATCATATTCCAAAAGAGATGGACTATGATACATGTTTTGATTAGGCCATCCCATGAATATGCATTATTATACTATTTAAGGGCCCTTAATTTTGATATTGGTGTGATGATACAATCAAAGGGTGGTAATACCTTTCCATATGCTTATGAGGTTGAAATAAGGGTAGAGAATAGTTTGATACAAGTTAGTAATATTTATTCAAGGTCTCTAACACCTATATTACTAGAATTTCAGTCTATACTAGCCCCTCAAGTTTATTAAATTCCATCAATAGCTTCTAGTCCATCTCCTCAAGCCCAAGTTGATTCCCCTTCTAGTCAAGCTAGTGAGATTGAAGATTTGAAAGGTTTTTTATAATATTTTTGGAATGAAATAGTATAACTCAAGAGGTAATAATATTAGGCAAATAGAGCTTATCAACAACAAAATTAGACCACCTATCATCCCTTCAAATATCAAAGACCTCCTTATCAAGGGTTTAGAGAGAATATACCACCCTACCAAGCACAAGGAGCCATAATTCAAGCTAAACCATATGCATTTATTTATCCTAATGCATCTTATACTTCAAAATCCATTGTTACCACACCACCTTAGAATAATTTGATATAGGACTCAAGTTGGCAACCCTCTAATCTTAATGATGCTTAGAACCAAACCTAGGTGTCACAAAACATTACCATGCCACAAAAGACTCAAGAATATTTTTATATTTAAGGAGGTCATTACCAAGAAACAAGTTAAAAAAACATAAGTAAAATTTCAACAAGTTTAAGTGAATCCTAATGCCATTAATGTGAATTGGTAAATGGATGATCAAGTTGCTTTTAATCAGGGTAGTGAGACTAGAACTTCAAGTGGCCAAGTTGTAGCTGTAACTTGAGATAAAATAAGAGCCATTAATGAGGCTCAAGATGTGAAAAATGATTAAAGTGCTCCTAATATTGTCTCTAAGAATAAAAAATATCAACTTGTTTCCCCTAAAACACAAAAAAATCAGAATACAAAGGTTGGAAAAGTTTATCAAGTACCTCTAGTTTGTGAGCAATCACTGGTTTAGAAAGTGAATTCAAAGGTTATTGGAACTAAATTTGGTATAGTAGATCAAATTAATAATTATAAAATCAACATTATCATTTTGGATTCCCTCTCTATTCTAGGAAAAAAAGATATACTCATTTAAGAGCTTTTAGCTCTCAAGTTGTCTCCAAAATTTATTGAGAAAGAACGTGTTGTATTATCTAATCTAGAAAATCCAACTAAAAAATAATTAAAATATGTATATATTATGGTATGGTGGAAAAAAATAAGGAAAAATCAAATAAAACTCCTCATTTCTACCTCTCTTTGATAGTTGATGATACTTTAGTTCATAACTGTATGGTGGATAGTGGAGCTACTAGTAATATTATGCCCAAACAAATTGTACATAAGCTTATTATTATTATTTATGAAACAAATACTAAATGAGATTTTTAACTAGATGGGTCATCAAAAAAGATAGGAGGAATCATTAGATATCTAGAGTTGACATTACATACTTTTCCTAATTTTACCATTCAGCAGGATGTAGTTGTGGTGGGTTTACCTTCATACTATTAGTGCCCAAAATTGAACTGAATAAATTGGGCCCTTATCATATGTAAATACCCAATTCATTAGCCCAAATTTTTGTTTTCAATTGGTCCTTAAAAGGTCAAGTTTCTTGATTAATTAGCTAAGTTTTAATCTGGTCTTTTCTTAGTGTGTTTTAAGCCTTAGGGTCTTCAGGTTTTTTGTCAGGACTTTTACCTGACAGAAATATGTCTTCATGATTTTTGTTTACACAAAAATTGCAAATAACTATTTTCATCAAGAAAATTTTCCATTAAAAAAAACCTACCAAAGTCTATTTTTTCTGAGTAAAACATACTATCCTATTTCTTTTGGTCAGTTTGTCCTTTAAAAATCTCTAAAGGGTCATTTTTCCTTTGCAAAATACCTAAAGGGTCATTTATATTAGGCATTTTACCCTTGAAAAATCTCTAAAGGGTCAATTTTCATTTTTATAATCCTCAAAGGATCATTTCTTTCAAACATTTTTTCGTTGAAAAATCTCCAATGTGTTATTTTGCCTTTGCAAAATCCCCAAAGGGTCATTTTTTTGAGGAATTTTTCCCTTGAAAATTTTCCAAAGGGCACTTTCAAAAAATATGAAGGACACTTTCAATAAGTCTAAATCTCACTTTCAAAATATCTAAAGGGTCGTTCCAAAATCTTGAAGGGTAATTTCGTAGGGCAAGCCTTTAAAAAATCCCTGAAGGGTCCTTTCTTTTATGCATTTTACCCTTGCAAAATCTCTAAAGGGTTATTTTATAAAATCCTAAGGGTACTTTAAAAATATTTGAAGGGTATTTTTGGCAAAGTTTATATAGATAAAAAGTTTCAAAAACAAAAGGGCCAAAGACTCATTTCTATTGGGAAAATTACTCGTGGCAAAAATTATGAAGGAATTAATTCTATCAGACATTTTATCCATGGAAAAAAGCCTAAATATGCTCAATATTTTAGAGAGATTGTTGCGAGGATGTAGGAAATAAAAATATCACAAAAATTATTTTTGTCCAATTGTATTGATGATAGAGAAGCCAAAAATAAAAGGCCCAAGAAAATTATTTCTAAGACCAAAAGGACAAAAACTAGGAATTATTGTGGAATAATTACCCTGATGAAATTGATGCCAAGAAAAAGATCCCATAGACCAAATTGTTGAAGAAAAAATATATTAAGTAATTTTCCTAAATTACATTAATGTGATGGTCTCATGTATTTTTTTATAGGCATGTAGATGTTAACTTTGGGCCATAGAAAGTAGTTGGAGTTCAAATGTTCCAAAATAGTTATGCAAGCATCAATTTTAGGCCCTGTGAAATAGTTGTCTGATTTCAAATGGAGGTAGATCCAATAGTTCAAGTTAACATAGAAAATGAAGATCTAATGATGAAGTGAATAGTTGATAGTTCAATAAGGTTTGAGATATAATGAATTCCTGTCACATGGTGTGATAGTGCTTAATGTAGTAGAGACTATTTATAAGCAACACAAAAAGCTCACAAGGTTGCCAAGTGGCATGATCTTAGAGCCAAGTTTAGATAGTATCCAATGATGTTCTACCCCTTGGATCATGATTTGATAGATCATGTTCACTCACCCAAGATAGACCTGATGGTAGACAAAGAGTCAAAGTAGTCCAAGTTCTTCCATGGATACATGAGGAGGACACGTGTCAAGCCCTTGATGAGTTACCAAGTAAATCAATGGTTTATGGTCAATCGTGCATCTAGAAAATTGATGATGAGAGTGAAAGAATACTTTTCAAAGGGGAAAAAAGGAAATATAACCTAAGTTTTACATTGTTCATCAGCTTCACTTGTCTAAGCTCCTTCAAAGGAAAGATTAAAGTGGGCCACTCCAAGGAAGATGTTCAATCAGCCATGAATCAAGAATATTATCAAGCCATCATCACAAGGTAATGGGATTTCTTTGGCATGCATAGGAGAAAGGTAGTTGTCTAGAAGATTCTAGATTTACCATTTATTAATAGAAAAGCATCTCTAGATAGTTACACATAAGGACAAAGTCTATTTATCTCCTCACAAGAATATTATCTTTTTAGCTCATGTATAAGGCATCTCCTACCATGAAATCAAAGGATATGCTCCATGTATTCATCATTTATTGTAGAGGAAGTTGCATAAATCATTTTTCCTATAGTTACATGAAGATTTTAGGCATGGTGAAGGAATATTTTCTAGCCAGGAGCATATTGGTGGGACTTTGACACTTATAGATTTGAAATGGGTAAAAATGTATAAATAAGAGACTTGTCTTCTATTAGGGAGGTTGGTTGGCCATTTTGTTAGCCATTATGGTCATTTTTGTTAGTCTAACACAATGGCCATTGTGTTAGTCTAGCAGTGAACACATTTTGGGATCACTGCTATGTGCATTTTGTGTCTCTTACTAAGGTGGTTACATCTATATATCCATTAAAAATATCTAAGAACATCTCTAAATGTCTCCCCTATCCAACATGGAGCAAATCCACCATGTTTGTCCCCATGGCATCATTTTGAAACACTAGTGTATGTGAGATTTTATTTTAATTCAATGGAAAATATTTGTGGTTATTTATTGTATCCTATTAATGAAATGTAATAATATGTTTCACAAGTTCTATTGATTGGATATTTGGGTTTGTATTCATTACTAGTTGTCATTTTGAGCATGTACCTAGGTTATAAATCCCTTTATGTAGTTATATTTGGAAATGTGTTGTTGAATACCTTTTAAGGGCACTTTGGGTGTATGAATTTAGTAGAAGGTATTTGAGATTATAACTTTAGTGTATGTTATGGGGTTTTAGGGATAATTTGGGCATTTGAATTCTATTGGAACTAATGGATGAAAATTACTTCTTATAGTTTCCATGGCTTGAACTTCATTTTCCTTACATCTTTGTAATAAATGAAGCCATGAATGTTGAAAGAATCCCTACTATTGAAAAGACTACTAGCATGCCACCATCCCCTTCCTCTTTATTATAATCATCTAACTTGTCATACCTATCCTACCCTAAAAATAATATGCCATCTACATATTTTGAGTGTTATTTTCTATTAGATGCATAAATATTACATACTTAAAATATGTCTAGATTTTGTAATTTAAAGACCAATATTGTAACCTTTTATTCAACCCCTATGTTTTTTAAGATTATTTCAAATGAAGGTTACAATCACATTCAATATGTATTTAATAGCTTATATATGACTTAGAGAATTTAAGAAATTTGTGTGACAACCCTTCATGGGTGAAGTGTGCAAAATTGGTTATGCCTTGGTCATATTTATTCATTGTGCCAAAAATCCCCACGGAGATTGAATTTTAAAATCTCTCCATGTGAGTAAGCTACCCCGTAGGTCCTCTCACCTTGGTTCTGGTAGATCCAAAAGTAGTAGGGAGTTGACCATACCCTTTTTAGGTTCCTCTTAGTCATTTTACACATTTAGTCTAATCCTAATGCAAAACTTGTCCCTAGTTATAATGACATTCTAACAAGTTTTTCATCTTTGTTTGCCATTTTTTTAATTGTGAAAGGTTGAGTGTATGAGGTGTACAAATAAGAACCACCACTCTTTCTAGTGTCATTGTCGGGGAAACCTCTTATTAGCCATGTTGCTTGGGACTCTTGCATAGATCTAGAGCTGTAACTTATGTTTTGAAGTTCTCTAACGATATTTTCTTTGTATCTTGGCCACCAATATCACACACACTTATAGGGACATGCAAATAATTATTGAGGTTTGATAATTGACTTATACTAAATTTGTTTCAAAGAGATAAAAATATTACATGTTAAAAGGTGATTTATACCCTTTTAAACATATTCTAAAAATTTTGGTGTCTTTGCTTTCTATCTCATTAAGCTTCGATAAGTTTGATTTCACAATGTATCACAACAATGTGTTAAATATTATATTCTATAATTTTGATTATAATGGTGAATCCAATTTTATCGTCTAGTTTTAAGGAAGATCAATGCCTATTTTGAATATCTTCATTTTAACTTTGAGTATTCTTTCTCTTACTTGCAAAGCTAGAAGGATTGAGATCATCCTTCAAAACTGACTTATATGAAACTCATCTCACCCCTAAGATTTCATAAAAGATGAAGGAGACAAGTTTGGAGGCTGGAATGGATGTGCCTAATCATTTGAAACATCCCTCATGTGATACTATTGAACTAATTGATGAAGATTTGAATGAACTTGAGTATGGATCACCCAAATATGGGATTTTTACATTTGATTATCAAGACCCCCATACAAGTTTTTTTCCTTCATGAAAATGATGTTTTTTATTACTAATAATAAATTTTGGAGTGTGTTCAAGAAGGTCCTAACATATGAATTTACTTATGATGATAGCATGACATAATAAAATGAGTTACCCCATCATGATGTGATTCAAGATCAAAAGTCTACTTTGAAAGAAGTGTTAGATAGGGATGTAGCATTGGGTAGCTTCATTGAGAAATTGGACATTGTTGAACGACTAGTTGTTCTTGATTTTGGGTTTGAAAATGAAGGTGATATTTGGATAATATCATTTGATGAAGATGGGGTTGTCTTTTGTGCCCCTAAGGATGATTTTTTTAAGATTTATTTCAATAAGTACCTTGAGTGCATGGATGACATTACTAATCTTGATGGACTTTTGTTTGGTATACATTTGATTATAGTCAAGAAACAAGTATATTTATAGTTTCTAAAAAGGTGCCAAGATATTTTATCATGGTCCTATCCAAATTTGAGATCATGTAAAAAGGAGTTTCTTTAATAAACTATCATATCACAGCCTAGCATCAGACCTTTCAGGCATGTGCAGAGATTGGTTTACTTCATCTTGGTCACCAAGTTGTTGGAAAATTTTAAGAGATTAAGGGATGGTAGAATTTTGGAGCTACCAATCAATGGTAGGTATCTAAAGTATTTCTTTGATTGAGCTCATACTTATGTACATAGTGTTTTATTATTTCATTTATTTATTTCCCCTATACTTTAGGCCTTATTTGTATAGTTCCCCTTCATGTTTTTTTCATGTTTTCATTTCCATATCATCTTGATCTATTTTTGTCAATCTACCATGTCTTCTTGAGCCTTCATGAGAGTTTTCTAATAATTGTCAGGTATTGACTCTATGACATAATAGATTGGCACTTGGTCTTATGTTTTGGGGTTCTTTGCACACCTATAAGGTGTATGCATCCCCAGTCAAGAGCCAAATTTAGTGACTAAAATTGCATTAAAGCAATTGGGCCCATCAAATGTAAATCCCTAAGTCCTTAGCCTAATTTCATGTTTTCAAGTGTTCCTTCAAAGGTTAATTTGCTTGATTAATTGACTAAGTGTTAATCTAGTCTTTACCTAATGTGTTTTAAGCTTTAGGGTATTTGATTTTTTTTTAAGGATATTTTTTCCAATGAAAAGATGTCTTCGATATTTTTGTTCAGGAAAAAAATTTGAAGACTTATTTTCATTGGGAAAATTGTCCATGATAAAAAACATGACAAAGTCTATTTGTTTTGAGTAAAATATATTGAGCTATTTTTTTGACCATTTTGCCCTTGTAAAATATCTGAAGGGTCATTTTGCCTTTATAGAATCCATTAAGGGTCATTTAGTTTAGGAATTTTAATCTTGAAAAATCTTTGAAAGCTCATTTTGCCTTTGTTGAGTCCCTCAAGGGTCATTTATTTCTAGCATTTTGTACTTGTAAAATATATAAAGGGTCATTTTGCCTTTGCAAAATCCCCGAAGGGTCATTTATTTTGGGCATTTTTCCCTTAAAAAATTTTTAAAGGGCACTTTCAAAAGATCGAAAGGACACTTTCAATAATTTTGAAGGGCACTTTCAAAAGATCTAAAGGGCCACTCTAGAAGGCCAAAGAGAAATTTTGTAGGGAAAGCCTTTGCAAAATCCCTTAAGAGTCATTTATTTCAAGCGTTTTGACCTTAAAATATCTTTGAAGGATCATTTTAGAAAACCTAAACAGTTTTTTAAAAAATCCCAAAGGGTATTTTTGGTAAAAATTTTATGGAGTAGAAGTATGAAAAATAAAAGGGTTGAAGACTCATTTTTATAGGGCAATTTCCCATGGTAAAAAGCCCAAAGGAATTAGTTTTGTTGGATATTTTATCCATATCAAAAGGCTCAAATATGCTCAATATTTTATGGAGATTATTGTAGAGATGCAGGAAACAAAAATCCTACAACAATTGTTGTAGGTTAATTATGTCAAAGACAAAGAAGCTGAAGATAAAAGGCTTGATAAAATTCTTCTAAAGACCAAAAAATCAAAAACCAAGAATTCTTGCAGAATAATTGTCATGGGGAAATTGATGCCAAGACAAAGAACCAATATACCAAATTTCCCATATTACATAAGTGTGACAGTCTTATGGACATTTTTGATAGGCATGTAGATGTCAACTTTGGGCCACATAAAGTAGCCATTAGAGTTCAAATGTTCCAAGATAGTTGTATGATCATCAATTTTAGGCCCCATAAAAAGATCATTTGAGTCCAAATGGAGGTATATCTAATAGTGAACATTAACATGGAGCAAGAAGATCCAATGATGTGAGTGAATAGTTGATAGTTTAATGAGGCCCAAGATCTAGTGAGATCCTACCACATGGCATGCTAGCTCTCAATATAATAGATACTATTTTTAATGTACACAAAAATCTCATGGGGTTACCAAGTATCATGACCTCAAGGTTAAGTGTAGATGTAGCTAATGACATTCCACCCCTCAGATAATGATTTGATAGAGTGCACTCACTTACCCAAGCAATATCCAATAATAGGCAAAAATTCAAATCAATACAAGGTCTTCCATGGAGATGAAAGGAGGATAAGTTTCAAGCCCTTTATGAGTGACCAATAAAATCAATGGTTCATATTTGATCATGAATCTATCAGATTGAAGATGTGAATTAGACTAGACTTTTCAAAGGGGAAAAATGAAATATAACCTAAGTTTTACATTCTTCATCGGCTTCACTTATCTGAGCTCCTCCTTGGTAAAGATATTGTAGGATTACAAGATCAAAGTGGGCCACTCCAATGAATATCTTCAATTATCCATGAATCAAGAATATTTTCAAGCCATCATCACAAGGTAATGGTCTTTCTTTGGCATGCACATGAGAAAGGTAGTTATCCAGAAGATTCAAGATTTTCCATTGATTAAGAAAAGAACATCTCTACATAGTTACACATGAGGACAAAGTTTGTTTGTATCCTTAAATGAATATTCTCTTTATAGCTCATGTGGAAGGCATCTCCCACCATGAAATAAAATGATATGCTCCATGCATTCATCATTTATTATAAAGATAGTTGTAATAGTCATTTTCCTTATAGTTATATGAATATTTCAGGCATGGAAAGCAAATATTTTCCATCTAGGAGCATCTTGGTGGGACTTTGGCACTTGTAGATTTTAAATGGGTAAAAAATATATAAATAAGAGGCTTGTCTTATATTTGGGAATTTGGTTGGTCATTGTGTTCATCATTATGGTCACTATTTTTGGTCTTTGGTTCTTCCTTAGTATAGACTCTTCCACATTTTTGGATCACTATTGTGCGTATTTTGTTTCTCTTATTAAGGTGGTTGTATTTGTACAACCATTAGAAATCTCTAAGGGCATCTCTATATGTCTCCCTTATCCAACATGGAGAAAATCCACCATGCTTGTCCCCATGGTAGCATTTTGAAACACTAGTGTATGTGAGATTTTCTTTCAAGTCAATGGAAAATATTTGTGGTTTTATATTGTATCATGTTAATGAAATTCAATAATATGTTTTACAAGTTTTTCTAATTTGATATTTGGGTTTGTGTTCAGTACAGTTTATCATTTGGATCATGTACCTATGTTATAAATCCATTTATGTAGTTATATTTTGAAATGTGTTATTTAATACCTTTTAAGGATACCTGGGTTCATGAATTTAGCAGGATAATGTATTTGAGATTATATTGTAGTGTATGTTTTAGGGTTTCAAGGATCATTTAGGCATTTGCATTCTATTAACGCTAATGGATGCAAGTTTATCCTTGTAGTTTCCATGGATTGAATTTTAATTTCCTTACATCTTTGCATTAAATGATGTTATTAATGTTGAAAGAATCCTTATTACTAGAAAGACCACTAGCACACCACCATGCCCTTCCTCTTTATTATAATAATCTAACTCATCCTACCCTATCCCACCCTATAAATAATATGCCCTCTACATATTTTGAGTGTTATTTTCTAGTAGATGCATAAATATTGCATACTAAAAATATGTCTACATTTTACGCTTTAAATCCTAGCATTGTAACCTTTTATTCAACCCATATGTTATTGAATATTCTTTCAAATGAGGATTACAATCACATTCAAATATCTTTAATAGCTTGTTATGAATTAGAGAACTTTTGCATTATATGTGACAATCCTTCATGGGTGAAGTGTGTAAACTTGGTTATGCCCTTGTCATATTTGTTCCTTGTGCCAAAAATCCCCATGGAGATTAAATTTCGAGATCTCTCCATGTGAGAAAGCTACCCCGTAGAT
Source organism: Torreya grandis (assembly GCA_037957365.1). Classification (NCBI taxonomy): domain Eukaryota; kingdom Viridiplantae; phylum Streptophyta; class Pinopsida; order Cupressales; family Taxaceae; genus Torreya; species Torreya grandis. The sequence continues at coordinate 276,466 of JARHVA010009384.1, forward strand.
CCTCTCACCTTGGTTCAAGAAGAGCGAAAAGTAGCAGAGATATGACCATACTCTTTTTAGGTTCTTATCAATCATTTTCTACATTCAATCTAATATTGATACAAAGCCCTTCCCCAACTACAATGACATTCTAGTAGGTTTTTCATCTTTTTTTTTCATTTTCTTCAACTATGCAAGGTTGAGTGTATAAGGTGTACAATTGGGAACCAACACATACTTTACCGTGTGTCCATCAAGGGACTTCACCTCAAAAATATTGGAGGTTACTTATCAACTAGTTGGACATATTTAATGTTTAGAACCAGGTATGTTACCAAGGTAAAAACACATTTTGAACCTATTTCATGTTTCCATTTGGATCCATATATGCCAAGTGTTGTAAACACTAACTTGTCATTTTTGATGAGGTGATATAAACTAGCAAAGTGGAAAATGAGTGGGCCTCTAACTTTCATGAGTATGATCCTTATAAGATAATTGAATAAGAGGGCCTTGGTGTTTATTTCCTCCATGAGAATGATGCATCAATTCTAGCCATGATGAAGGATAATGAATCTAGTTAAGGTTTATGGAAATTGTACTTTGATGGATCAAGGAATAAGCATGGTACTAGGACTATAATGATGTTGATTTCTCTATAAAATCAAAGGTATTTTTCTTTTATTAAGTTTTAGTTTGGTTTGTCAAATAATGTTGTAGATTATGAGTCACTACTTCATGGTTGTTGTGGGCTAGGAAGATGAAAATCAACACCTTGAAAATTTTTAGTGATAGTGAAATTGTAATTCACCAAGTAAGAGGTCTTAATGTATGTAATTTTTTTTTTCTTAGATCTTATAAGTATAGGGTGTAAGACTTACTTGAATTTGTTTAGGCTTTCAATATTCAAGTAATACCAATATATGAGAATAAATATGTAGATAGGTTTGATTCCATAGGGGCACAATTTAGTATCCTAACTAATATAAAAAATGAAAAAAATTAGTTACACATTAAGGTGGTTGTAAGGTCTTATATTCTAGATAACCATGAGAATTGGCAAATGTTTGAATATGACAATTAATCAAAGTACTTGTATTAGTATGGTGATAAGATTGTGAAACTAAAAATAAATAAGTTTTATAAAGGATTGGTCACACTTGACAACATTTTCAGTGGTGATGATGAGTTAAGGAAGGAAAAGTCATCTTTGTCAATAAGGGAGGTGCACTATGCTAATGTGGAGATTGTAGTTGGTAATATTTTAAATTTGGGTAAGGTATGCATTACTTCACAAAAATAAGATTCATTGAATTATGTACAAGTTTTTTTGATTCATTTTCATGGCAATATAGTGATCTTAATGTATTTGACCCAAGTCTAGCTCAACACACCATTGAGTTAGAGGTTGAATCTAAACCATTAAGGCAAAGGCAAAGGACTATTAACATAAATCTTGAGATTATGATGAGAGATGAAATTTATAAGCTCATATACCTAGCTATTATATTTTGAATCAAGCACTCAAGTTGGGTATCAAACCTTGTTCTAGTACATAATAATAATGGTGAGATTAGACTATGTTGAATTTTAGGATTTGAACAAGGCTTCCCTTAAATATCAATATCCATTACCATCTATGGAAAAAAATTTAAAGTTGGATGAAGGTTCATAGAGTTTTTCATTATGGATATAGTGGTTACAATCAAATCTTAGTTAAGGAGGAGGACCAATTCAAGACAACCTTCACTACAAAGTGGGGGGAATATGAATATAGAAAGATGCCCTTCAATTTACCCAATGTTGGAACAAATTTTTAGAGATCCATAGATACAGAATTCAAATGACTTATTAACATGTTTGTAATTATCTATTTTGATGACATAACAATGTTTTCAAAGAGTGAAAGTGACTACATGGGTTATCTCAATAAAGTGTTTAAAAGATGTAGGAAATTCGGGGTATCTATAAATCCCAAAATTTGTGTCTTCTCAGTTCATGAAGGTAAGATCCTTAGGTGTTTGGTTTCAAAATATGGTTTGAGCATAGATTATGAAAGAATAGATTTAATTCTTTTGTTTTCATTGCCTACGCATAAAAGGGATTTGTAAAGCTTCTTAGGGAAAATCATTTTTTTCCACTTTAGCTAAGCTACTTACAACCATGCTAAAGAAAAATCAGAGTTCTAGCTGGTCTAAGGAAGGAGTGAAGAAATTTGAGGAGATTAAGAAGACCATAGCTAGTGCTCCTACACTCATATATATAAATATATATATATATATCATAAAGTATTTCATCTTGTACACCTGTGCTAACCTAGATACCATTTTAAGCATTCTTATACAACAAAATCATGAGGCTTTCGAGTAGTCAATAGCCTTCTTCAGTTAAGGCTTGGAAGAGTATGAAATAAAGTACTCTTTTGTTGAAAAATATGTAATTTTAGGTATACGGTCTCTCAAGAAGTTTAGATACTTATTGTCTAATAATAAGATACACCTAATGGTTTCCCATCCAAGTATCAAAGAGTTCCTTTAAAAAAAATTATTTCAAATTAATTTATATTCATTTTTTAATTTTGAAAGTAAATAATGAAACTAGTAATAGGGTGTGTAGAAGAATACCTAGTAAAGTACGTGGGTGAATCTAGATGATGATGGGAACTCCTTTTTTGCTAGGAAGGAATAACCTACAAATAAGAAAGACACTAAAAAAGGGGGTTGTTAGATGGATGGTTTAGTGGACTACCTAGCATGAGCTAGATCCAAGAAGTGTATTACTTGTTAAGAGGCTATCAATCTATTGTTATAACAATTAAGTTAAAAAATGATAAAGTAAAAATCTAATTGTATAAGATAAATAAAATGCAATACAAAGAAATTAGAATGATAGTTAATAGAAAATTGACCAAAAGTAACAAATTTGGTCAATACTTATGCTAAAATGGTTAGGGTCTAGTCCAAAAAATCAAAAAAGGTATTATAATCCAGAAGAAATAGAGCAATTTGGGTTTGATTAGGGTTATGCATGAGGCTAAAAATAGCTTGTTATATTTTTATGCCATAATGACCATCAACGATCAAGTAAACTATTGATGGTTTAGGTTGACCATCGGTGGTTGGGTAACTATTGATGATTGAAGTGATCATCAACGGTTATGCTAACCACTGGTGGTTAACTATGTAATTTGGGAAATGATCAGAAAATAAGGTGCAAATTGGGTATTTGGGCAAATAGAGGTCTGTTATGGAGTTTAGGGGTATAAAATAAGATATTGATAGGTTTAATAGAGTAGGGAGGTTATAAATAAGATAAATTAATGAAAAGAAGTGAAAGATACCTAAAACTTGATGATGAAAGGTTGAAGTAATTTGGCCAAAGTGACAATAATTTATCTTTAAAAAGTGATTCTAACAAAGCTTTGGGTCTCTGGTGATGTTACTTATTTGCTGAAAGGATGCAGGATACATGTATGTAAGAGAGCTTGGATGAAATATTGTGGATTGTAGATCCATTTCACTTCCTCTTCTTCTCCTTTTGTAGTATAAAGTTGTTATTTGGGATGGACGAAGTTAATAATTTGATAGGGGGATAAAGTTTATAATTTATGATGTTTTAAAGCTAGTTTTAAAATCAAGTTAACATTTGGGGAGATGCTTTACTTGCATAAAGATGTTAGTGTTTTAAAAATTTAAAATAGGCTTGGAGACCTGATCATCAATGGTTAGGCTGATCGTTAGCAGTCAAGGGGCTATAATAAAATGGTTTAAATCAAGTTAAAAAGGTATGAATTAAATGGTTTAGTCAAATGTGTTATGTTAGGGGTTTGATAGGGTCAAGTTAGTAAATGAGTCTAATTGACTAGTTAGTCCACTAGATACAAGGTCAGACGAGGGTCAAAAGGTAGTTTGACATCGAAAGATATCATGTGTAGTTTTTGAGTGTCTATATTTTCCCCCTTTTTATTATGTGGCTTTGATCTAACAAGCTATAAAATAAAAATGGATCACTGGTCAAGGTCTAGTTACCCTGAGTATGGGAGGAGGTGTTCTCCCTCCAATTAGGAGTTGATGAGGTGAAACTAAAATTAGGTCACATTAAAAGGTTGGGAATTTGAGATGCAAACACACATATAAAATTTGACTAAAGGTGATAGTCAAGATCACATAAAGACTAAAGTTGCCAATGTTGGTAAAAATAAGTTTGATTCTAAAGGGACATATGACAGGGGTAACTAATCCATAGTGTTGGTCATAGATAATCAAGTTAGGCCAATAAATATATTTAGGTAGGGTTGTTGTTGGTCACAAGTATCCATGGTAGGAAGTGCTCCTACAAAATAAAATAAGTGGTAAGGTTGTACATGAGGTGGTGCAAAGTTCAAAAGTTTAACATGGCAAGGTTAGTCAATGTGGTTAAAAATGACTAAGTAGGGTCATCATAAACCATACAAATAAGTAATGTAAAAAATGACCAAAATTAAGGTGGGCATGGTATAATGGTTGGATGTTTTGATTAGGGGATGGTCGATATGACTTTATATACACTAGGCAAGTTGAAACTACCTATATAGTTTTATGGATGTAATATCTAAAAAAAATTTAGGCCAAATGTAGTTCTTCCTAAAAGGTTAGTTGTGAGGTGGGTTATTTTGAAAGAGGGGGAAGAAAAGTGAGGAACCTGACCATTGATAGTTAGGGGTCTCCCCAGAGTCGACCGTCGATGGTTAACCTAATTGTCAATAGTTAGGTAAAAACCCTAAAAGGCTAGAAGAACAAAAGTAACATGGTAAGTCATTATTACCATTTGACTTGTTTGGCATTTTTTTCTCTATGTATTTTGTGAGATTTATCTATTGTTTGTTTAGCTTGATAATTTGGAATGTTGTGAGTGATAGATTACATGTGTTCGAGGGTTGACCAAATGCAGGGTGGATGAGGACATGGTCGTGTGGTAGTACGAGGGTTTTAACCATGCCAGTGATCATGGAATGAGGTAAGAGTTGTCTTAAAATTGATAGGATAGTGTAATTAGTTGTATAGTAGGGGAATTGTAGGTAGTGGGTAATGTTTTGGTGAAGGTTTGAACTAGTGTTAGTAGAAATGATGCCCTAGTTTTTAGGTTTTATAGAATGAAGCAAATCTATGGATGAATGTGATAGTTGGTTGGTGTCTTAGCTTAGAATGGGATATAGAGTGGTTGTAGATATATTAATTTATGTTAGATAGTCATGTTGTGTAATATTTAGAGGTTGAAAGTTTTAGGTTTATACCACTATTGGTCACACATAGTGACCATCGATGGTTTGACCCAACCATCGATGGTCGAACCTAAAGGAAAAATGTCACTAGAGACTGTTGAAGGTCCTATGAACCATTAGTGGTTGAAGGGATTGAGGAAGGGATAACTATAATTTTATAAAATTTATGAAAATGGTTTTAAGGTTTGTGAAATCAAAAATGGAAAAATGTTAAAGGGTTGTTGGTAAAATTGTCAAAGAGTTATAAAGTGTAAAGCATGTTTAGAACGTGTTGGAAAGAATGGATGTTTTGACATGTGAGGAAGTTGTGAAAGGTATTAAAGTATATCATTGTTTGAAGTGTGATTAGAGTAGTGTTGTTTCAAAACATCAAATATAAAGTGGATATGTGTGTAAAATGTGTCAATGTGTAAAGTGTAATGAATATAAGTTTTTAGGTGTTTTAAAATGATGTGTTGGGGTTAGTGCTGGATAGAGGTATAGGTATGAAATATTTTTGGGAAAGGTAGGTGTAGTGTAGCATTTATGTCGATGGTGAAAAAAAGTATCCATTGCTAACATTATTATTATGCAAGTGCATGAGCAAATTCAAATGAGGGATTGGGTCCCTCAAATTTTTGTTGAGGTTCAAGATGGGATGACTATGGAGAAGTGGAGACATATGGAGAGAGTTAGATTAGGTGTGATGAGTCAATACCAACACCTATCATAAGATTCAAGTATAATTGTGGCCCTCATCAAGAGATGGGACCCGACCATAAACACATTTTTGCTTCTGATGGGGGAGATGACGATTCTCGTAGAGGATATTTAGCATATCATATGGCTACCCATTTGGGGGGAGCCATTTTATAGGGCCAACCTAGTAGGGGGGCCTTAATAGTGGGATAGGTAGGGATATTAGTGGGGGCACCATGAGATGGTAGTGTTGGTGCAGGTGTAGGTGGAGATGGGGCTAGTGGTAGTGGTGTACCAGGGGCCTGATAGATGAGATTATACATATGATTTTGATTTTGATATCGGCCCATGTGTCGATGACATGAGATATATAAGAGTGAGAGAGACATGGATACATTATTTCATGTATTTATTTATTGATGTATATGATGATCATGTTGATTATGCTAATTATATCACTGACATTTGATTATATTGATGACATGTTGATTATGTTATGATGTTTGGCTGACTATGTATTGATGTATTATGATATATATATATATATATATATATATATATATATATATAGATTATGATCATGATGTGGTTATGTTTATGGATTATAGATGGCATATATGATACAACATACTTATGTTTATGTTGAATCTTTAGTTTAGGTATTTGATGATGTTGAGGTTATGTTTAACTAATACGTCGATGAATATATTGGATGATTGTGACTATGTGTTTAGATGATGATATGATTAGAAACATGATTTTGATTAGATTCTTGAAATTTTTAGTTTATGTGATGCTTGGGTCATATAGAGTTGATGATGTGTTTGTTCATGATCATGAATTTATGATAGATGTGTTTAGATGATGTTGTTTATGAGATAGATGTGATAATGTGATTTATAGATAGGATGAGGATGTAAGCATGTTCATTGATAAATATTGCTTATAGATAAGATAATGTGATGATGTTGTGAATTATTGTAAGGATGATGTTGTTGATGTTTGATGATGGTAATATGATATTATGGTGTCATAATTTTATGATGTTATGGTTTATGGTTTATGATTAATAATGTTTTATTTATTGTTAGGATATGGTTTATGGTTTATAATGTTATGATGTATGAGGATTATTGCATTGATGAGAATGATGTTTAAATGTATTATTTACTATGGGAATATAATAAAAGCACATAAATTAAGTGTAGGTAACAAACTAAATGTGAGAAAGATATAAGAGTTATGAGACATATGTCCACATGAACTAATAGAGGGAAAATAAAAGGCATGATGTTTTGGGTTGGCAAGGACCTAACAAAAATAAAACATAGTTGGATTGATGTAGTGAATATAAGCATATTGAATGCTTCATAAGAGCATGATTTTATTGAGAAGAGGGTGTCTTGATCAGTTTGCATCAATTTAGCTCAAAATCCCTTAATTTGAGAAAAGATGTGAAGGGAAAGTAGGTGATAAGTAGATGGTTGAATGGGAAATTGGTGAAATGGTAACTTGGTGTGGGTTAGCTTGCCCCTTCTATAGGTGACTAAATAATTGTAATAGACAAGTACATGCCTTAATATGATATGTATACTAATCAATGTTTTAATTATACCAATACCATATATAGGAGCCAATTTTAGCATACTAGGATAATGTGTAGACTAATCGATGTAGGAATTATAAAGGTGAGAATTTTAAGAGATGATTGTGGCTTAATTACTTTTATTTTGACATATGGTTATTTGTTGCTTTTGTTATTTTAATAAGTTCTTGAAGTTGATTGATGTAGGAAGCTTTCAATGATTATTTCTTAGCCATCCTTTAAGGGAATGGTCTAAAATCTGATTTTAAAAGTTATACTTCAAGGGATCAGTCTATTTTAAAGCAATTTTTAGGTGTTGGCAGCTGTACTTCAAGGGAGTAGTTTTCAATACTAGACATATAACCCCAAGTGATATTTTAGTATCCCAATTTTTCAATTTTAAATTCTACGTTAGTCATAGACAATTCTATTTAAATTCAAATGTTTACCTTTATGGAGGTGAAATATTAACATAAAAGGTTCATGATAGATGAGAGGGTGGTTTGAAAGACAATTAATCAGGAGATTCCATCTAATTAGAGATGAAAAGTATCCATGAGAACCATGTTATGGGTAGATCTATGGTACCCATGTTTAGGATTAGGCTATAATTGTAATGGATAGTCACTCAATTCTATGTTATGATCAATTATCCCTAATGGGATTAAGGATAGGTAGGTGAAAGGAAGTGAAAAAATCATAAACCAAGGGATGAGCTTAAGTTAGACACAAAGGTGAGTTTGATACTTATTTCAATAATAGAAAGGATGTAAATGCAAAGCATTAAGAGACTCAAGTTTTGGTTTTCCTTCAAGAGAGGACAAATGATAAGCTCTTGATCCATACTTATGGGTTATGATATAGGGTCCAGGCTAGTTGAAAGAAAAATTACCTTTTTTTGCTTTTCTCCATATTAGTTACATGCTATTTATCCTTAAGGATGAGGTCTTTGACGTTGAAATCTTACAATTTTATGTGTTTTTTGTATGTGCACTTGATTCATTATTGATATACATGAAGATTATTAAGTGATATGAAGTGATGTTCATCCAATAGTTTAAGACATGTGAGGCATTCTTGATGATAATCACTCTCAAAAAGGATTTCATGTAAAGATATGCAATGAGATGGAATCTAGACTTTGAAAAGTAAGACTGCCTCTATGCCAAAGATGAAAGAGAAAGGGGTAGAACCCATAGAGGTTCTAATGCTAGTGTGATAATCCCATTAAGTGAAATGGATATGCAAGTGTCAATCTCAACCTAAAGAACTCACTACTTTGGTGAGCATTTTGATGAGAGTTTTTTTAGAGGCTTTCACCTGTCTGTTGGCTTGTGGATGATAAGGCAAGGAAAAGATTAAATTGATGCCAAAATCATCATAAAGACCTTGTATTTTATAGTTTTTAAAAGATTTTCCATTATCAGTGATGATCTTATGGAGAACTTCAAAGTGGTATATGATATGGTGATTGATGAAGTCAATAATATTTTTCACTTTGGTTGAGATAAGAAGGATGGCTTCCAGCCATTTTTTGAAATATTCAATGGTGGTAATGATATATTAGTGTCATTGTGAAGAATGGGGATTGATTTCCACAATAAGGTCAAGACCCCATTGTGAAAAGGGCCAATAATCTATATATACTTGAAGGCCATGAAGAGGTGCATGATGTAAGTTAGTATGTTGTTGACATTTGACACACTTCTTTACATAGTCACAAGAGTCTTGATTGAGGGTGGGCCAATAGTAGCCAAGGAAAAGGATATGCTTAGAAATGTTTAGGCCACTAAAGTGTCCCCCATAAATTTCATCATGCATTTCCTTGATAGCATGGGAAGATTCATGACTATGTAGATAATGGAAAAGGATGCCATCGAAGCCATGTTTATAAAGGATTCCACCTAGTATGGTGTAATGAGAGGTACCATAAACAAAATATCTATGGACATTATTTAAAAGGTTGGGAGGAATAATGCCAAGGTTAAGGTAGCTTAAAGTTTGGTCATACCAAATGTTGAAAAGTGATGTTTCCACACTAAAAATGGTAGGAAGATCAGAGGTGATATATTAGGGTGTGATAAAATGATAGATGGTGAAAAATAGTTTAGATTAAACAAGTTGAAATGGAATTTGGGAAGTAAGAGTGGCCATCGTATCTATGAATTTGTTAGTAGATCAAGGAACTGATTGAATAAAGTGATGATAAGACTAAGTCCATGAGGTGTTTGTATTTTAGGAGGACATAATTTTTACATTGATAAGATTCATTGACCTAGTTGATGACTAGTTGGGAGTCACCAAAGACACTAATTATTTTGATTCCCAAGGCTAGGTCAGTTTGGAGACCTATGACTAGGGCTTCATATTTGGTTATGTTGTTGGTGTATTGTAATTCAAGTTTAAAATAAAGGGGAAGAGGTTCACCATTAAGGGGAATGAGAATAACTCCAGCACCCCCACCATGTTGGCATTTGGAGCCATCAAAGAACATGGCCATTTGGTAGGTGGGTTCTTCTTGAGAAAGAGTTGTGATAGAATCATTTGGATAGGTAATAAGAAGAGGTTAATTGTCTGGTAGAGGAGTTTTAGACAATTTATCAGAGATAACTTGTCCTTTAATGAAACTTTATAGAAGGAAATCAAGATTAAACTTAGCTAGGATCATGAACCACTTATCCATAAGTTGGTTTTGGTATGGCTTAGAGTGCATATACTTAAGGGCGTTAGTGTTGGTGATGACATATGTTTATGATTAATAAGGTAGTGAAAGAGTTTGGAGGCCATGAATACTAAGGTGAGGCTGAGTTTTTTAGGATGGGTATACTGAGTCTCATATTCTATGAGTGTGTGACTAATGTAATATATGGATTACTCTTTATTTTGTTCATCATGATGAGCAAGCATTGCCCCTAAGGAATGGTCTATCGTAGATATATAAAGTTAAAAGGGCTGGTATTCCTTAGGAGGGATGAGGATAGGTGGATAGATAAGATACTCCTTGATTAAATGAAAGGCTTGTTGACATTCCTTGGTCTACTTAAAAGACATGTTTTTCTTTAAGAGGTGGTGGAAGGGTTGACATTTATTTGATAATTGGGAGATGAAGTGATGGATGGATTAAAGTTTTCCCTATAGGCTGTGAAGTTGCATAAGGTTGGTAAGAGGAGGCATATCCAATATTTATCTAACTTTGGTAGGATCTATTTTGATTCCACAAAGAGAGATGATGAAACTAAGAAGTTTTCATGATAAGACTCCAAGAATACATTTCTTGGGGTTGAGCCTAACATGATAATAGATTAGTCAGTTGAATATGATGGTGAAAATTGCTAGGTCATCCAAGCAATTTTTGGAAAGAATATCATCCACATAGTCCTCTAAAATTTTATGGGTGAGATCATGAAAGATATAAGTAATGGCATACTAATAGGTTTCTTTAGAATTCTTTAGTCCAAATGGCATGACTCTATAGTAGAAGGTTACCCATGGGGTAATAAATGAAGTTTTATGTTAATAATTGGGGGCAATAAAGATTTGATTATATCTTGAGAAATCATCCATGAGAGATAACATTTCATGGACAACTATAAGATCAATAAGTTGGTCAATGTTTGGCAAAGGAAAGTCATCCTTTAGACAAGCAAAGTTGAGGTCATTAAATTTGGTGTAGAGGTAAAGGCCATCTATGAGTTTGGTGATGGGAATGATGTTAGAAACCCATTATGGATAGTCAATGGGATAAATAAATTTGATAGATAAGAGATGCTAAAGTTCTTCTTTGACAAAGAGGTCTATGCGAGGATGCATAGTTTAGCCTCAAGATGTGTAACAATATTATAGAGGGAAATAAAAGGGTCAATTTTGGGCATATCCTAATAGGACCAAGCAAATGCCATGCTTTAGTTTTGAAGGACAAAAGGGTAATCTTGTTGCTTCATAGAATTTAAAGATTTCCTAATTCTGATGATATAAGGGTTATCTTGAGTACCCAAGTTGAAATCAAGAATGGATTCATTCAGCATAGTTTTATTCTCAAGAGGGAGAGATTTATGAATTGAAGCATCCCCTACACTGAAGTAGGTGAGAATGGAATCATCATCATAACATTGGATGGTGTTGATGGTAGGAGAATCATGTTCAATCATTTTAGGATAGATGAGAGGAAAGGTTTTATTTTGGCCATCCTTTTGATAGGTTAGGGGGCCTAAACTAATGGTATTGATAAAAAACAAATTTAGATGGGATGATATCAAAGTCCTAAGATTTAAAGGGAGATGGGGTTGGTGAGGATAGAAGTTCTTCATCGATGGTGACAATGGGTTTTGGTGAGGTGGGTTCTTCTGGTGGTACAAACCCAAGGCCAAAGAACTCATGAGGTTTTTGAGTTTTGATTATGGGTAACTCATGAGGCCCTTGTTCATAAAGGCCAAGACCAAAACCCTTCCAAGTACACTAGTAAAGGTAAGCTTTGGTAAATGATGGTTTGTATAGGTAGGAAAAAATAGATGTGAATGGTCAGATGAATAGGGTAATGGTGAGAGTGAGAAGTGGCTAATCAATTCCCCCATAGATAAAATTTGTTTGATTGTTGGGGAGCCCAAAAGGGATGATGGTTCTGATGTTGGGATTGTAATAAGGCTCATATTTAAGGTTCCCATATTCTTGTAGAGAGGGGAAAAAATTAAGAGCTAAAATATGATATTCCCCAAGAGAGAGACATTGGAACATGGATTTTAAGGGATCCTCGACCAAAATTGGGGATGAAGGGATAGACAATCTAGTTGAAGCTTCATCACTATTATGGGTGGGAGTGTTAATGGTTTTGTTTGGTGGGGTGATTTTGTTAGAATCTAGTTGTGAGGTAGATGAAGGAGGTAGGAGGATGTCATTAGGCCAATATGTCATATTACAAGAGGAAAATGGACTAAGATCAGCTTTGATGGTAATAACTTGTCTCTCATTCTCAAATTTGACATATCGACGTAAAGTGGAAGGGATGCAACTTATAGCATAGATCTAAGAGTGTTTGAGTAGCACATTATATTGTAACTCACCCTTTATAACATAAAATAGTTTAGGAATGGTATGAGGCCCCAGGTGGATATAGAGGACAATGGTCCCTAAGGTAGTTTCCATGGTATCATTGAAGGAGTGAAGAACCATTATGCTTTCTAACATGATGTTCTTAGATAAGTACATTTGGTCATAAGCATGGGAGGAGATAATGTTGATGTTATCTCCTCCATTGATTATAACCCTCTTAATGTAGGTTTTATTGATGTATGTTGTGATAAAAATGGGAGGCGTATGATATTTAGTATTAATAGGTGATATTTCAAAATCCTGAAAGGTGATGAGGGAAAAAATTTAGAGGGCTCCAATAAAGAGTGCAGTAGGTTGAGGATCATTTGGTTGAACCTCTATGGATTATAGATCCTTGATCAATACCTGGTGATGGTGGGGTGAGATGTTGATTAGTTCATAGAGGCTCATTTTCACTGGTGTTTGGTGAAGTTTTTTTAGCACTAACTATTATATGGATCAAAAAGGGTTGGAGGGAGAAGCTCCCAAAATGGATACTTTGGGTTTTGGTGGTTGTGAAGGTGAGCGTGGAAATGTTTGGGTTTGGTTGGTAGATAGAGTGGTTAAAGGGTATATCCATGGGATGGTTACTTTAGATTTTTGCTTATCCTTTTTTTGGGCTTAGGATTGAGTAACCACATGAATAGTGTCAATAAGGGGGTTTTCTAGGTTTGATGCTTACTTTGGTTCCTCCTCTTCACTCTTAGGTGGGAGTGGGAGAGTAAGTGATTGTTGGATAGGTTAGTTAGGTAGTTGGGTAGGAAATGGGCTCAAAGAAGGTTCCTCTAATAGATCATCTTCATCCAAAAGGTTGTGGACAAGAGTTTGGAGAGCTTTTCAGTTCTCTATATCATGTCTAGTAATCTTATGGTAAAGGTAAATCAAATTATCATTGAACCATGTTGGTTTAGGATGTGAAGGGTCAAAAGTTTTCATTGAAGGTAAGCTAATGGAATAGGTTTTCAAGAACCTTTGTAAAATGGTTAAGTAGGATTCAAGAAAAGGTGTTGGAGGTGGTATGTTTTTGGTTTTAAGAGTGGGAACCTTCTTGGGCATAGGATTTACCATGGAAGTTATAGTTAGATGAATGGTTTTAGTAGGTGGTTGGGATTGCTTGGTTATGGCTGGTTTAAAGGTTGAAGATTTAGATATGGAAGAATTAGATGATGAATGTTTAACTATAGGTGGGAAAGTAGATTTAGTTTAGTTAAAAATGATGGAGAACTAGAGGATTTGATGGGTGTAGGTGGAGAAAAGGGGGATAGTTTCTTAGAGGAAGAATAGGTGATTGGGATGGTAGAAGGATGGGGTCTAAGATGGAAGGTAAATGGGAAGGAGGTGGTATGGTTCTAGTTCAAGGTGGAGGTCTGGGTGACTTGACCTTCCTAGTTGGTTTAGTTGGATTTTTCTTTGGTGGCCTAGATGGTGTTAAGTCTAACTTTAAAGGGAGGTGAATGTGACTAGGTGTGGGAAGAATTCCTAGGTTTTTGATTGGTTTGGTAAGAGAAGTGTAAAGTGATTTGGATATTTTAAGTGGAGGTGGTTGGGATGGTTTACTTATGGTTTTGGAAGAGGTATTTGGTGAAGAGGTAATAATGAGTGTAATGGTGGATTCAATTGAAGTTGAGGATTCATATTTGTTTTGGTAAGGGAGTCTAAGATGATACCAAAAGGTGGCTCTATCAAATTTGGGTTGGAAAGTTAACTCTAAACTTTAGACTAGAAAATAAAAGGTCTTGTAGATGGGTTTAGTTCCTTGGTAATTGGTTTCAAAGCTTAAGCACTTAGGTGGAGAAGAGGGAATGGTTTCTCTGTCCTTATTTTTTATGGATGGTTTTAAGATTAGTGGTTGGGTAGATGAAGTAACCTTCTCTTGGTTGGGGATAGTTTTCAAAGAGGGTGCGGATGGTTTTATGATTGGGTAGGTAGTTGTGTTTTCACCAAGTGCAAGAGTGAACAAAGTTTATTCTTTTGTTTGAGTGTCTAAAGGAATGGAGGGTAGATCTACTACTTGAATAGGTAGAGTGGAAAAATAAGGGGTGGTTAAAGTAATGGTTGTCTCCTTTGGTGTTTCCACCAAAGGAGAGGTAGATAAAGCTAAGGTCTCATAAAATGAAGAGGGAGGGGTGGTTGAGTCCTCCATTTGGGTATCTAAAGGAATAAGAGGTGAGTCCACCACTTATATAAGTGAAATAGAGGAAGCGGTGCTTGAGGTAATGGTCTCCTCAATAATGAGATCAATATTAATAACATTTATTGTGTATGCCTCATGATAATGAGATGATTCAGGTCTGTTGTCATGGTAAAAGGAGCATGATTGGGAAAAGGTTTGCAAAATATGTCAAGGGATAGATTAGGAGGTGAATTGGGATTATCAAACACAAGTTATCAACTATAAATTAAGTTTTGGACAAGAATTTTAAAGGTATTGCATCTATTAATTTCTAATATCCCCTTCAAACAGGAAATATAGCAACACAAAAAATCTGAACCAAGATATAATCTCTATTGAATAAATTCAGAATGATAACAATAATATAGTTTTTTTCCAATAGTAAATCACAGATCTTATCACTTGTCCTTCTAAACTATTACAATTGCAGTCCTCTATTATGCATATAAATATGAAATACAGTCTTGAAAACCCTGGCTTTGCGAATCTGGAAGTGCAAATTGAATTCTGGAAAGTCTCGGCCTGCTGTGTTGAACACACAGTCGCCGGCGTCGGTCGATATACTGCTGACATTGGTCACTGCAGGTCCTTGTCTACCGACGTCGGTCTCCAATCGGCCGATGTCAGTATCTGGAAGCTCTCTGTCAGCCGATGTCGGTGTCTGTATGGATTTGTACGGACCTGTATGGACTTTGTACGGCTGCCAATTAAGCACAACTTCCCTATTTTCAACCCCTGATCTGAAAATATATGCTTCTAGCATAGAAGATCTCTAGCTATATAATTTATTGAATCAAAACATAAATAAATAAATACCTGGAATATCTGTAATAACTTCTGTGTGAAGTTATCTCTCAACCCTGTAAATTTTGTGATAACTTCTGGATGAAGCTATCTCTCACTTTGGCAATAGATCAGCTGATATTCCATAGCCTCTTAATTGCACACACTGAAGAGGGAACGTTCTCCAATGCAAATGGAATCCTTGAACCCTAGGCTCAGTCTTCACAGAAGAAATTCTCAAAATCAATATCAATAATCAATAGCATAATCAATAATGGCCTCCATGTGAAACCCTTATACCCTCAAAAGATATGCTTGCCCTAATTAGGGTTTTCTTAAATTAGCATTAGGGTTTCTAATTTAAAGTTTAAAGAAAATAATTAATAATTAATAATTAATAATTAATTATTAATGAGACCAACTAATTAATATTTGATTAAATCAATCAAATATTAATATCTCCCTCAATATACGTCGGATCCTCAAACTAATCGAAGCAGGTGAATCAGGGAGTGATTCCGCATATGACCATACCAAAATAAATGTGCTCCACTGCATATCAAATATCCCTAAAAAGTAGGAGCTCAGGCCCAATGCATCTGAAATACCCTAAATGAAAACCAAATGTAGAAATTTTGTGAATCAAAGTCAATCCAAGCTCCATTATGACCCTCTATCCATCCTATTAGCCTACGAAGGTCATAAAATAGACTAACCATCATGCCTGTCAATGTCCACGAAAAAGGGGACATGACAATCCGCCCCTCTGAAAATTGCTTGTCCCCAAGCAATCTCAGAACAATGAACTACTCGATCCACCTGGATCCCAAATGTAGTTATGCTCTGCACTGTTGTGAATCAATGTGAGTACCTGCAATATCATCAGAAGTAAAACAAAGAGGAACCCATAATCAAATTGGCGAACACAACTCAACCAATCTCTGAAATCACAACTGCCCTGGATGTGTCGATACTGTAGGCTGCGTAATTGGCAACTGCAAATTCCATCTACAAAAGATGGTGTTAATCCATCCCATAACTGATCCCTCTGTAACGGTGGCACAACCAACTATACCATACTGTCAAATGTGTGAGAAGAATCAATCTAGAGACTCGACTCCACTGGTATCTCAAACTCCTCAGAATCAGGTACTCCCAAGTCTTGAATATGTGTGTGAGCCTCAACCACATGGTCCTCATCAGCAGCTACAAAAACATACTCATCAGCAATACTCAATGTACTAACCTCTGAGTATACCTCCACACTCTGAATGCAAGCATCAGACTCATCCTCACTGTCTAACTCTTGAGTTAAACTCACCTTAAGACAAAGCTCATCCACAACATCCTCAACTACTCCTGCCTGTGAAGATAATGCAGATAAATCATTACCTGAAGATGTGTTAATATCTCCCTGTATTGGATCAGCATGACTATCAAACTCATCATGCAAGTGGCTGCATGTCATAGGAAAAGCACTACGATCCTTGGGCCTATTAATTAAACTCTTTAACCACATACAAGCTCTAGGTGAGACATTTCTCCCTTTTGTCCAGACATACCATAAATCTTCTGCCAAAAGTTTGGAAATTTTATCCTCCTCCTCAAACAAGATTGTGAACATAATAGAGTGCATTGATGCCAATATATTGCTAGAATGAAACTCATCTAAAATATTCCAAAATATTTTAAACATCATGCGAATTTCACCAATACAACCTACTAACATCATAATGTTTTCAAACCCATACCTTGCAAATGTTTCAAGTAATCTTGCCCTCCTTGAGAAATGAGGATCTCTAATGTTATCCAACTTTTCGAAGCTTTTTACCATGGCATAAAATACCTCTCTCATAATCTGATCATCATGAAAATCAAAGCCAGCTATGATTCTCATCATTTCACTAATGCAAGAGAGAGCTGCAAGTCTTACCACCTCATCATGATGTCTCAATAAACGGGGCTTCACCAACGAATCAAATGTTGGAAATAACGCTGTTTGCATCTCATAAGTATTTGAATGCTCAACCTTGCCTAAATACATGTCCAACTCCTCCAAAATTTTTAGAGTGTCATCTGCTTGCTGAAATGCATGATCTAATTTCTTCTTTGCATTGTGCATGCTTTCTTCCAAATCTTTGACCCCTCTTAGAGCCATACTGATAATCGAATTGAACCGGGAACTACCCAACAGGATGGCAAGACATTAGTTCTGATGTGCCCAACAGGATGGCAGGAATTTAGCTCTGATACCACTGTGATGTCCCTTACTTAGGGGCTCCTTTATCTGCACAAAAGCTCTGATACCACTGTGATGTCCCTTACTTAGGGGCTCTCTTATCTGCTCAAAATCTCTGATACCACTGTGATGTCCCTTACTTAGGGGCTCCTTTATCTGCACAAAAGCTCTGATACCACTGTAATATCCCCTTCAAACAGGAAATATAACAACACAAAAAATCTGAACCAAGATATAATCTTTGTTAAATAAATTCAGAATGATAACAATAATATAGTTTTTTTCCAATAGTAAATCACAGATCTTATCACTTGTCCTTCTAAACTATTACAATTGCAGTCCTCTATTATGCATATAAATATGAAATACAGTCTTGAAAACCCTGGCTTTGCAAATCTGGAAGTGCAAATTGAATTCTGGAAAGTCTCGGCCTGCTGTGTCGAACACACAGTCACCGACATCGGTCGATATACTGCCGATGTCGGTCACTGCAGGTCCTTGTCTGCCGACGTCGGTCTCCAATCAGCCGATGTCGGTATCTGGAAGCTCTCTGTCAGCCGATGTCAGTGTCTGTATGGATTTGTACGGACCTGTACGGACTTCGTACGGCTGCCAATTAAGCACAACTTCCCTGTTTTCAACCCCTGATCTAAAAATATATGCTTCTAGCATAGAAGATCTCTAGCTGTATAATTTATTGAATCAAAACATAAATAAATAAATACCTGGAATATCTGTAATAACTTCTATGTGAAGTTATCTCTCAACCCTGTAAATTCTGTGATAACTTCTGGATGAAGCTATCTCTCACTTTGGCAATAGATCAGTTGATATTCCACAGCCTCTTAATTGCACACACTGAAGAGGGAATGTTCTCCAATGAAAATGGAATCCTTGAACCCTAGGCTCAGTCTTCACAGAAGAAATTCTCAAAATCAATATCAATAATCAATAGCATAATCAATAATGGCCTCCATGTGAAACCCTTATACCCTCAAAAGATATGCTTGCCCTAATTAGGGTTTTCTTAAATTAGCATTAGGGTTTATAATTTAAAACTAGAGCAAATAATTAATAATTAATTATTAATGAGACCAACTAATTAATATTTGATTAAATCAATCAAATATTAATATCTCCCTCAATATACATCGGATCCTCAAACCGATCGAAGCAGGTGAATTAGGGAGTGATTCCACATATGACCATACCAAAATAAAGGTGCTCCACTGCATATCAAATATCCCTAAAAAGTAGGAGCTCAGGCCCAATGCATCTGAAATACCCTGAATGAAAACCAAATGTAGAAATTCTGTGAATCAAAGTCAATCCAAGCTCCATTATGACCCTCTATCCATCCTATTAGCCTACGAAGGTCATAAAATATACTAACCATCATGCCTGTCAATGTCCATGAAAAAGGGGACATGACATAATTCCATGTCATATGACTCGATGAAAGGCACAATGGTCATTCTCATTATACCAACCTAGAATAGGATGAGAAGCATCAAATTGTTGAGGTGGTTTGATAAGTGAAAGTTGGATGAGGTTATTTTTGAGAAATTTATCCAAAACTAAAGCATAAGACTCCCATATGGGAGTGTATTAATTTCTCGATTTTGGTTTTAATTTTGTTGGTAAGAAGGGTTAGAAGAATTGGTTTGATGGGGTTGGTTGAAAGTTGGTGGTGGAGCATTCTTTAGGAAAACTAAGTTTACAGATGCTTTTGCTTTGGTATTGGATGGTTAGATTTGTTAGTAGTTTTGGTGGAGGGAGGATCATTGGATTTAAATCTAGAATTATTGTTTCATAGTTTCAATTTCCCTTCATCAATGGCTCAGTTTTCAAGTTTACATGCTAGGGTGAATGCCTCATCAAAAGTTATGAAAGTTTGAACTTGAAGGGTGGGGGAAATATGTTTGGCACATCCCCAGGAGAAGAGTTCAATCAACTTAGGTTGAGGTAGGGAGAAATAAATTTGGTTGATGAGACCTCTCCATCTAGCCACAAAATAAATAATTGACTCATCATCAAATTACTTAATGGAATAAAGATCAGTAATAGAAACCTTTTTAGATATATTTACCGAGAAATGCTCTAAAAATATTTGGGCCAATTGGGAGAAAGAAAATATGGAGTGTGTGGGAAGATCATTATACCAATCAAGTGTTGGTCCTGATAAGGATATGGGGAAGGTTTAAATAAGGAGAACATCATTATATGAAATCAAATAACAAGAATGATGAAATGCTCTCAAATGTTATTCAGTCCTTATTGCCTTGGAAATTGGAAAACTTAGGTAATTCACATTGAGGAGGATAAGAATGGATGGGAATAGATTGATGAATGATTTCATTAAAAATTTGATCATAGGATAAAAGGTTATGAGACCTAGAGATAGAGGAATCCAGGTTGGTCATTTTATCTATTAACATCTTGATCAGATCTAGTTGGGGTTGGGAAGCTACATAATTAAGGGGCACATTTTGGTGAGGTTGGTTGGTAGGTATGTAAGGATAAGTGGTAGACAATGCTAAATAAATCACATATTTTTAAGTGGTCATAAGAGGTTGAGATGGTGTGACATAAGGGTTGATTAGGATGAATGGTTGGGTGGATGGTGTTATATATCCTTGTGGATTAGGGATATATTGATAGGTTTTCATGGGTAATTTTTGAGGGATGGATGTGGGTTGACTTAAACATATGGTTGAGGTAGTTGGTTGAGGTTGAGTAGGTTGAGGTTAAGTGGTGACTCTAGTGCTAATGGGTGGAAGTATTTGAGGTATAAAAAGCACAAGTTCTAAAATGGGGTAGAAGTTGGTGGATTGGTTGTAATAAAGGGAAAGGTGAAAATAGGGGTAAAATATAACACCATGTTAGGTGGATTATAGGTAACTAAAGGTAAATTATAACCTATATGGGAAGTGTGGGGTGTGGCAGGAGGTGTTTGGTTAGAGGTTAGAATGTTGGATTGGGTTTGGGTAGTGGTAGTAGATGGGATGTTGGAAGAAGAGGCTTGGTTCAACAAGGTTTGGGTTGAGGTAACACCCACCATAAGTGTTGACACTGGAGATTGCACCCAGTGGCAGGAAAATAGGTTCCTGCCCTCTCCCCACAACATGGAAACTCCTCTATCACCTGTGGGATGGAGAAGCAGGAGAGGAGAGTCTCTAGGTATGGGCTAGTTCCCTCTGATGTATCTTGTTTATTTTAGGCAGCAAAATTTATGTATAGGCATATATATATATACAACTATAAACTGGGGGGGATGAAAAGGGAAGAAGATGCAAGAAAGAAAATAGCCTACTCTAAAAGAGGTGATACACCAAAAAAGGTTGACCTTCCACATCCACTCTTAGAATCAAGAAAATGCAAACATACTCTAAGACTTGGTAGAAAAAACAAGGCTGCTAGAATGACAGGGAGGTTTTAGTGAAAAATATAAGAAACAGGGACTCACCAAGATGTTATGGAATGCATAATGTAAGTGACCTCCTCTATTTCTACACCCCAAGTGGAACTCTTTACTTGTAAGTTGCAAACTGACACTTTGTAGATAGCTGGTGCGTTGGTATTTAAACCTGTGAGAGCATTTAAATGAAAATGACTGAACACAAATTAAACACATAGAACATACACAGGGTTTCCATCCAAGAAAGAGGTAAAAACTATATTTTATTGATTTAGGTGGAAAATTTGTAGATCTACGCTCTTTACAAAAATGGAGAAGATCCTTTAAAATGACCAAGTCTACCAATTTATATGGAAAAGTGAAGAGGAGTCTCATTGGCATTTTACTTGCAAGTGGCTGCTTGAGTCTTCATTGGGAAAGGGAAAAACATTGTAGATGACATTAGAAAACTATTGGGACCATGCTTGCTATTTTGTCCTTTTCCCATTTTGTCTTAAATGCTTCTACGGCTTGCCTTAATGTTTTGCCAACTTGACGTCCTTCATGCTAGCCCAGACTACTGACGGGTCTTTCTTGTTTTGCATGTGGCTTACTCCTCTGCCAGTTAGTCAAGATTTTTTCATGGTCAAATTACCGCTCAATGTTATGCATGGTAGTTTTACCACTGCGAACATTCCCTATTTGTATGTGCCCGACTCGGCCCTTATTTTCCATGCAACCTGTTTGAATGGTATGTGGCCTTGAAAGCCCTATGGGTTTGCTCAGGCTGTTGGCAAGTTTTATATTGGTCATGTCAGGCTTTGAACGGCTCCTGTAGGCTTTTTGTTTTTCATGGATTGTATATCCCATGGCATTGAAAGTTTTGTGGACCCTTTTTACCGCCCAACTGCTGTTCGCAGTCATTTTTCTGCTCATTACTGTGCACAGCAATTTTGACACTCACTGCTTCCCATTTTGTGCATGGACTATCGTGCGTAGCTTGTTTTTGCTGCTCAATACCTTATCCTTACCATGGCCTGCTAGCACTTGAAAACCTCGATGGGTCCCTGTTGGCTATGTTGAATCCATGTTAACTTATGTGGCCTACTTTTTTTTGGCCTTCAATGTCTGCCTTGTTAACTTAGACGATCCCTTAGATGTTGTCGAGCCTTCACAGGATACTTTGCGAACCTTTTTTTTCATGTGAGATTTGAATTGCATCAGGCTTTGGCTGTTTGTGGACCTTGCTATGCATGGTGAAATCATCATTGGCTATTTTGTGTGATGAAATCACTGCCAGCTGCATGTGTTTACCATGCCTTTTTCCCCACTGGCTGCTATGTTGGCTACCGTGAGTGGTTATTTCACCATCGACTGCTATGCGTGGTAGTTTCCCTGCCTTCCCTCTAGCCCTTGACTTATACTTGGTTGGGCTTGTATGTGTTCCCCAACAGCTTGCTTTGCCAGCTTGTGTGGACTGCCGTATGCAGTAATTTTGCCATTGACTGCATGTTGGTGGGATTTAATGTTTATTCCATGGCTTTGTATGTTTATTTTGTGGCTTTGTATGTTTTGCGGACAATTCCCCACAGACTATTATTTGCAGATATTTTCCCACAGACAAAAGTCCATGGAAATTGTGTCTACATTTTACCTTTGGTGTTACCTGGGTTTAAAATTTTACTCGGGTCCTTTACCTTTATGCTGTCTTAAGCCATGTTTTCCCTTTTGCGCATTTGCACTTACGTTAAGTGACCCAGCCCCATTTTATTTTGTCGTGTTGTTTTTTGACCCAGCCCAACCCAATGCATTTATGTTAAGCCATGCCTGAAGGAATTCAAGACTTTGGTTAAAAATTTATTGAACTCGTTTGAACTTGGCCTCCCCTTTGGCCAAGGACAATGAATGTTAAACCAGACCTGCTAATGAACTATGCTGAACCAATGATATAAGGGTAGAACTGAACTTCAAGAAAGATGAACCGAGTGTCGATGAAACAATGGGCCTTAAAGATTGAACCGAGACTTAAACCAGGTTGAAGAAAACTTGCCATTGAACTTGAGCAATTCAAAAAGAATAGCTATTTATAGAAAAGGGAGAAGGTGAATGATTTTGGCCTGTAATCAAAAATTGGTCAACAAATTGGTGACTCACAGGGGAAGTGTACCTGCTATGCTTAAAACCCATTTGCCTTAGATTCCATTGGGCACAGAGTTAGATGTAGCTATAAAAAAAGTTAACAATAGCCCCCAAAATATTCGAGAATAAAACACGAAGCCTTTACCCCATAAATGAATGGAAACACACAAGGCAAAAAAAATAAAAAAACTACCTATGCAACTGCACTTAGGGAAAATAGGGAAAACAACTGAAAGCAAACTATTATGTATAGCTAACCAAGAATGTTCGCCTCCCTCCTGGATCGAAAGGAAAATTTATTAAGTCCCCTTCTTGGTGAGGAGACTTATGGTGGTAGGCAAGTAGCTGAAAGAAAAAGAGAGATGGTGACCTACTCTTCCTGCCTGTCACCTAAGTTGGCTGGAATTTGGGTGGATCCGATTCAAACATGCCTCTGATATATACATATTCTGCTTGTCCCTAGAGACCTATTAAATACTGGTCCCTGATATTGGTGTCCTTCACCAAAAAATCAATGGCTACTGGCTCATCACCGTAAGCCTTCTGATCTACACATCCCTTCTACAATGTATCATGGCCTGACTTGTTTCCTTCTGTCTCACTGAAAACTCTGTCAGACTCATCCTCTACTTCTTCTTGGCCTTCTTAAAGAAAGTTGACTGTGGAGATGTCTGAAATGGACTCACAAAATGACTGCTCGTCCCATAGAACTTCACTTCTCTATTTAAAACTCTCTTCCTCAAGGCATCCCTCCAAGAAGACAGACTTCTCCTTTTCCTCTTTGCTGATCAGGTTCTCTAGATTTTCAAAAATGTTCTCCTAATCCTCCTCTAACTTAGGTTCTTCAATGTAGTCATCCTCATTAATACAGCGAGGAAGTTCATCAAACAGAGAAGAAGAGAGCTTACCATGCATTTGTTCCTCTTCAAATTACTGGAACATCTGCATATATGCAAGACCTGCATCTTCTTCATTGCTGATAAGATCTTCACAAGGAGCGTCAATGACAATTTCTTCTTCATTGTTGCTCATGACAGCTTCTTAAATGACTACAGATTGGATCTTTTGCTCCTCACCTACCTCTTACAAAATAGGTTCTTCCTTGAGAAGGGGCGAAGTGGAGAAAACATGTGGAAGAGGAAGAAGTCCTTAAGCTAGAATCAAATGATTCTCCTCTCTCCACTTGATCAACACTTCATCAATATCAGGCACGGCCTGATAACTCTCTTGGAAATGTGTAGGTGGGGTGTGTTCAGGCATGGAATATGTTGTTTGGCCTGAACCATCCACCACACATTGGCTGAGGAATTTTTCTTTGGATTCCAACTCTGTTATTCTTGTGGCCAGATCTTCTTGGAAAAGCTTTTCCTGGATGTTTCCAGCATCATCATAGGCAGGCGCAGCTCCAACTTCTTCAAGGTTTTGAGAAAAACCTTGCTTTTCTTCTTTCTCTTTGCTGCCCCATGATTCCACTGTCTTCCCCCAATTCAAGATTTCAAAATTTGAATTATGCTCCTATGAACAGGCATCAACTTCATTTTCCATAAGGTCCTGAGGCTCCTCTATAAGGTCTGACAATTTCATCACTTTTTCAAGAAGCAACTTTATCCTAGCCTCTAAGTCTTCAATTTGTCTGGCTAGGTTTTCCTAGAAGAGTCTCTCTTGGAGGTGACCATCATCATCTTGTTGAGTAGGATCAATGTTGAGTGAAATGTGCTAGTTCGTGGCATTTTCCCCAATGTAAAATTCACAATCTAAGGAATTTAGGAGGTTCATCTCCATGGGAGGTTGTTCTGATACCCTCTGGTGTTGGAAAGCTAGGCGCACTAGATTGGGAGCAGATGTATTTAATGCGCTGGAGTGAGCAAGTGCAATTTGATAAAATAGATTGGTGTAAAAGAGGGGGTTTTCTTTAGGATAGGAAGGGGTGTGTAAGGCTGGCTGCCTTTGAAAAGATGGATTTCTCCATTTTGGCACCTCTTCCTTCATGGATTGTACAGCCTGCGCTTGCTTAAACAAGCGCTCCTCTTCATTCATAAGCTCATGCTGATATCTGTACTACTCTTCTAGCCTATTAATTTCCAATTCCAATGCCACCTCCCTTTTCATTGCAATGCAACTAGGAGAGCTGCTTGAGGGGATTCTCTGAATATTTTGAGTCTGATCCAAATTATATGAAGGAAAACAAAACCCATGATTTTTTGTAAAAGAAGTATACATACAAGAAATGGATAATTTTTGATGGTAGTAGGCTACTTAACTAGAAAATTTACTCAGAGTCACCAGATACTGAAGAAACTTGATTTGTTGTAACAGGACCAGCATCAATCTTGAAATACTACTGCATTGGAAATCGATAAAATTACAGTCCCATCGGGTGTGCCAAAACTATTGATGCTAGAGATTGCACCCAGTTGCAGGAAAACAAGTTCCTACCCTCTCTCCGCAACATGGAAACTCCTCTCTCACCTGTAGGATAGTGAAGAAGGAGAGGAGAGTCTCTAGGTATGGGCTAGTTCCCTCTGATGTATCTTGTTTGTTTCAGGCAGCAAAATTTAAGTACAGGGATATATATATATACAGCTATAAATTGGGGGGATGAAAAGGGAAGAAGATGCAAGAGAGCAAATAGCCTACTCTAAAAGAGGTGATACACTAAAAAAGGTTGACCTTCCACATCCACTCTCAGAATAAAAAAAATGCAAATATACTCTAAGACTTGGCAGAAAAAACCAGGCTACTGGAATGACAGGGAGGTTCTGATGAAAAATACAAGAAACAGGGACTCATCAAGATGCTATGGAATGCATACTGTAAGTGACCTCCTCTATTTCTACACCCCAAGTGGAACTCTTCACCTGTAAGCTACAAATTGACACTTTGTAGATAGCTGGTGCGTTGGTATTTAAACATGTGAGAGCATTTAAAAGAAAATGACTGAACACAAATTAAACACACAGAACATACACAGGGTTTCCATCCAAGAAAGAGGTAAAAAATATATTTTATTGATTTAGTTGGAAAATTTGTAGAGCTACGCTCTTTACAAAAATGGAGAAGATCCTTTAAAATGACCAAGTCTACCAATTTATATGGAAAAGCCAAGAGGAGTCTCATTGGCATTTTGCTTGCAAGTGGCTACTTGAGTCTTCATTAGGAAAGGGAAAAACACTGTAGATGACATCAAGAAATTGTTGGGACCATGCTTGCTATTTTGTCCTTTTCTCATTTTGTCTTAAATGCTTCTACGACTTGCCTTAATGTTTTGCCAACTTGACGTCCTTCATGCTGGCCCAGACTGCTGACGGGTCTTTCTTGTTTTGCATGCGGCCTGCTCCTCTGCTAGTTAGTCGGGCTTTTTTCACGGTCAAATTACCGCTCAATGTTGTGCACGGTAGTTTTACCACTGCGCACATTCCCTGTTTGTATGTGCCTGACTCGGCCCTTGTTTTCCACGTGGCCTGCTTGAATGGTCTATGGCCTTGAAAGCCCTACAGGTTTGCTCGAGCTATTGGTGAGTTTTATATTGGCCATGTCGGGCTTTGAATGGCTCCTATAGGATTTTTGTTTTTTATGGATTGTATGTCCCATGGCATTGAAAGTTCTGTGGGCCCTTTTTACCACCCAACTATTGTTCACAGTCAATTTACCACTCACTACTGTGCGCAACAATTTCACCGCTCACTGCTTCCCATTTTGTGTGTGGACTGTCATGCATGGCTTGTTTTTGTTGCTCAATACCTTATCCTTACTGTGGCCTGCTGGCACTTGAAAACCTCTATGGGTCCTTGTTGGCTATGTTGAATCCATGTTAACTTATGTGGCCTAATTTTTTTTTGGCCTTCACCATCTACCTTGTTAACTTAGACGATCCCTTAGACGTTGTCGAGCCTTCATGGGGTACTTCACGGACCTTGTTTTCCATGCAAGATTTGAATTGTGTCAGGATTTGGATGTTTACAGACCTTGCTATGCATGGTGAAATCACCGCTGGCTACCGTACACGGTGAAATCAGCACCGACTGCATGTGTTTGCCATGCCTTTTTCCCCACTGGCTACTATGTTGGCTATCGTGAGTGGTTATTTCATCGCCGATTGCTATGCATGGTAGTTTCCCTACCTTCCCTCTAGCCCTTGACTTAGACTTGGTCAGGCTTGTATGTGTTCCCCAGTGGTTTGCTTTGCCAGCTTGTGTGGACTACCGTGCGTGGTAGTTTCATCACTGACTGCATGTTGGCAGGCTTTAATGTTTATTCCATAGCTTTGCATGTTTATTCTGTGGCTTTGTATGTTTTGTGGACAACTCCTTGCAGATTATTATCCATAGATATTTTCCCGCAGATAAAAGTCTGTGGAAATTGTGTTCACATTTTACCTTTGGTGTTACCTGGGTTTGAACTTTTACTCGGGTCCTTTGCCTTTATGATGTCTTAAGCTGTGTTTTCCCTTTTGCACATTTGCACTTGCGTTAAGTGACCTGGCCCCATTTGCTTTTGTCATGTTGTTTTTCGACTTGACCCAGCCCAATGCATTTATGTTAAGCCATGCCCGAAGGAATTTGGGACTTTGGTTTAAAATTTGTTGAACTCGTTTGAACTTGGACTCCCCTTCAGCCAAGGACAATGAATGTTAAACCAGACCTGCTGATGAACTATGCTGAACCAATGATCTAGGGGCATAACTGAACTTCAAGAAAGATGAACCGAGTGCCGATGAAACAATTGGCCTTGAAGATTGAATCGTGACTTAAACCAGGCTGAAGAAAACATGCCATTGAACTTGAGCAACTCGAAAAGACTGGCTATTTATAGCAAAGGGAGAAGGTGAATGATTTTGGCCTGTAATCAAAAATTGGTCAACAATAAGATGGGGAGGCATACCATAATAAGTATTTGTAGGAAGAACTAAATCAATAGAGGTATGGTAAGGTAAGTTTTTAACAAAATGTTGAAGTGTCATGGGATTGTTATCAAGAAAGGTAGTGAAATATGCATCACCCAATAACAATCATAATTTTGGTAGAAGGGAGAGAAATGAGGTGAACCCTCATCATTGGAATTATATTCCATGGAGGAAGAAGAAGAAGGTGGTGGTTGATTTGTTTGGTTTATTAGCTACTATCTATTAAATACCATGTGAGAAAATAGGAAATAATATGATGAAACTCACACCTCAAATAACGAGCTATCAAAAGAAAATAATTCAAGGTAAACAATGCATACACTAAAAGTGTATTAAATCCTAGGATTCTTTTTAGATCACTTTTGGCTTATGCCTTAGAAAGTATGAAGAGGGAATTTGTCTTGTAGATCAGGTACTAAAGAGAAAATCTAAGGTGTTATTTGGGTTGTGTTCAGGCACTTAAGAGATAAATTTATGTTGAACTTTAGTATGTGGCTTGGTATTAGGGCCTACCCCCTCATTTCATACACCAAAATGATAAGGGTGTTAGGTTCTTAGCTAAAATATACTAAATTTTAGAGTTTATACTCAACTAGAGAGCTAAGTTGGTTTTCCCCTTGGTGTTGAAATCCAAGTAGGATAGTTGAAAAGGGGTAATGCTATCACTAGGTGATGAAATCCTAGTCAGGCCTTGTCTTAGGTATGTTTTGTTGTGTTAATTATTTTTTGGTTTGGCTTAAGTGCTTGATAATAAGTGTGAAATATATGATTAATTACTTTGCCTCTTAAGTTACTAGATGAACTAAGATAATCATGCAATCAATGTATGCAAGAGATCTATTTTAATTCCAAAATGACATTTTTAGATTTTATTTTATGAACAAACAATAAAGGAAAGAAAAGGGATACTAGGTCCCACTAGGCATGCCAAAATGTTCTAGATTAATTTCCAATCATTTCTTAATTTTGAAAGTAAATAATGAAACTAGTAATATGGTGTGTAGAAATATACCTAGTAAAGTTCACTGGTGAATCCATATGAGAATGAGAACTCCTCTTTGGCTAGGAAGGAATAACCTGTAAATGACAAAGACACTAAAAAAGGGGATTATTAGATGGATGTTTGAGTGGACTACCTAGCATGAGCTAGATCCAAGAAGTGTATTTCTTACTAGGAGGCTATCAATCCACTATTATAATAATTAAGTTAGAAATGATAAAGCAAATATTTGCTTGCATAAGATAAATGAAATGCAATACAATGAGTGTAGAATGATAGTTAATAGAAAAATGACTAAAAGTAGCAAAGTCGGTCAATACTTATGCTTAAATGGTTAGGTTCTGGTCCAAAATATTAGAAAAGGTATTATAATCAAGTAGAAATAGAGAAAGATGGGTTTGAATAGGGTTACAGGGATAAAAATATCTTATTGTATTTTTATGCCACAATGAACATCAATGGTCAGGTGAACCATCAATAGTTTAGGCTAATTGTCAAAGGTTGAAGTGACCATTGGAAGTTATGTTAACTACTAGTGGTTAACTATGTAATTTAGGAAATGATCAAAAAAGAAGATGAAAATTGGGTATTTGGGAAAACAAAGGTCTATTACAGAGTTGAGGGGTGGAAAATAAGACACTGATGGGTATGATACGGCAAGCAGGCTATAAATAAGATAAATCAATGAAAATAAGTGAAAGATACTTGAAACCTAATGGTGGAAGGTTAAATTAATTTAGCTAGATTGACAATACTTCAGCTTTTGAAAGTGATTCCAAAAGAGCTTTGAGTCTCTAGTGATGTTACTTGTTTGTTGAAAGGAAACATGATACCTATATGAAAGAGAGATTGGATGCAATATTGTAAATTGTGGATCCATTTCACTTCCTCCTCTTTTCCTTTTGTAGTCTGAAGTTGCTAATTGGGATGGAGGAAGTTACTAATTTGATAGGGGGATAAAGTTGATAATTTACAACATTTTAAAAGTAGTTTTAAAATCAGATTTCCATTTAGGGAGATAATTATCTCACACAAAGCTATCAATACTTTAAAATAGGCTTGAAAACCTTATCGTCAATGGTCAAGCCAACCATTGGCAGTTAATGGGCCAAAATAAAATGGGTTAAATCAAGTTAAAAAGGGATGAATTAAATGGTTTAGCTAAATGTGTTAATTTAGGGGTTTGATAGGGTAAAGTTAGTAAACTAGTCTAATTGACTAGGTGTTCCACTAGACACGAGTTCGAATGAGGGTCAAAAGGTAGTTTGACATCAAAATTTATTGCGTGGAATTTTTGAGTGTCTACACAAATACATAAATGAGAATAGAGCTGGTTGGATAATAAAGGTAATGGAGTATGATGTGGAAATCAAGGTCACAAAGTTGATTAGAGGCAAAGGACTTTATAAGTATCTATCCCAAGACTTACAAGAGGCAAATGAGGTAGTTTTGGTGTCAAATGATGAAGAGGTTACAACTGATCATACCTTACCAACCATATAGTTTCATGATATGGTATGATATCTCCAAAATGGTATTTATCCTTCTCATCTAAGTGCTTAAAAAAAATATTTAAAATTTCAATCAATTCCATTTATTTTTGTTGATGGTGTTCTTTTCAAGAAAGATATCAATGGAATGTTGCTAAGATGTATAGATCTAAGCCAAACATAGAGATTTAAGCCAAACATAGAGATTAATTGAAGAGTTCTATGATGGACATGGTGAAGGACATTTTTTTTCAAGGACTATATCCCTTAATATCATGAGAGGTGGGTATTATTGGCCAAGCATATTTGGTGATTGTCATGCATGGGTTAGGAAATACAAATAGTGTGATATGTTTGTAAGGAAAGTGAAACTTGCATCCTTACCTATACAACCAATTGCATTGGACCAGCCCTTTGTCTAGTGGGGATTGGACTTTGTTGGTATCATTAATCCTCCTTCAAGTTTAGGACATAAATGGATACTAACTATTGTAGATTACTTCACAGATGGATAGAAGTAGTAGCATTGAAATAATAAAATGAATCTAATGTTTTAGATTTATATGAAGGTTTGTGTACTATATTTAGAGTTTATTCAACCATCATTTATGATAAATCTATGGATTTTTTGGGGACTACTATCAACCAATGGGCTGTTCAACATGGTGTCCATCTCAACACTTCATCAAACTACTATCTACAAGGCAATGGTGTTACTGAGTCCACAAATAAGAACCTATTGAAGATCATAATAAAGACTATTAAAGATAATTAAAGGTCATGTCTTCTCAATTTGAATTCAACTTTATGGGATAATAGGATCACCTATTAAAGATCAATATCCAACTCTCCATACAAGTTGGTTTATGGTAAGGAAGCAAGGTTACCCATTTATCTTGATTTTATTTCTTTATAACTAATGCATAAATTTTAGTTATTCAAGAATGAACTAATGGAGATCAGGTATACTAAGCTTATGGAGTTGGAATAAGTTATAAATTAGTCTATGCTAGCCATGGAAATCTACCAAGGATAAGTGAAGAGAGCCTTTGATAAAGGAGCTTCTTCATGGATTTTCAAGGAAGGAAATTTGGTCCTCAAGTGGAATGAAGATAGAGATAAACCAAGAAGGAATACAAAGTTTGACTCCATTTGGAGTGTCTCATACACAATCTCTAGCTATAAATCCCACAATGCCTTCCAACTTATAAAGATGGATGGTGAGGATCTTCCAATCCTAGTTAATGGGATATATCTAAAACATTAAAATTAAATAACTAAGTTACTTGTACATAGTTTGTTTTCCTCCAAGTGTTGTTATAGGACATTAGTTTGTTTATGTTTTGTCCCAAATAAGTGTTTTGTTTGCACGTTTGTTTTGTTAGTTAGTTTCCCTATTTTGTGTGTTTACTTTCTTGTTTTAGAGGAAGGAGTTATCTTATTTAAATTCAAAAGGTTAATTTCATTCATGGATCATATTTAGCATTGGTTTATGAGTCCAAAAGTCATGTAAATGGTCTAGTTCTCAAGCATAGTAGGCATGCTTCCTAGTTGAGTTACCAAAACATTGACAATTTTGACCTCACAAGTCAAATTATCACCCATACCATTTAAAAAGTTGCATATCATGTTAGGTTTTCTTTTGGTTCATTAATTTAGTCCTAAATATTCCTTGAATTTATCATTATAAGCCATGATTATCAGGTCTTAAGGTCATTTAGGTAAATCAAGGTCTTATCCTTTATTTGTCTTGTGCTTGTCTAGTCATTTTTGGCCTTTCTGATCCATTTTCAATTGTGAGAAGAGTATAGAGTGTCTTGATGAGTTTTATATCATGTTTCAAGGTCATTACATTCATAAAATATGGATAATTAGGTTGATCACATTTTGGACTAACCTTATGACTTGTTTTTATGCAAATCTGACCATTTTGTGCCCTCTAGAGAATGTTTTGATGGTATATAACTATTAATAAGCTTAATTACATATTTTTTCACCTCATAAAACATGTTAAAGACTTAATAACACATTTTATATCATTTAAATCAGAGATCCTTAGTGAAAATAGGCTTTTTAGTGCAAAAATATGCATTTTTGAGACATTCATCTTGGTTTTCAGAGGATTTTGATGAGAAAATCATCATATACTCTTCATTGGCTCCCCATGGGGTCATATAAGTGGTTTAGAGTAAGTTATAGGTGGAATAATTTCAAAAACAAACTTTTCTCTAATCTTGACCTTCTTGGCATGCCTAGAAGGGTAGTTTTCAAATGATTGATACAAGAAGAATAGAGAAAGTTAGGATCTAAAAAATTGGAAAATATTAGGGGTCTAAGTAAGATTTAAATTATTTACATTGTTTCACATATTTATGGCCTCATATTTACTAACAATCACTAAGAGTGACAACAAGTCACTATAGCTTATGCATTTGAGAAGAGTCTATTCTTGGACTTGTTTCTCAAGATCAGTAAATAATGGATAGTAATGGTTTTTAAGAATTATTTTATGGGTCATGAGTCTCCTTTTAATAATGGTCTCATTTTATAATTCCTCCTAAGAAGGTATTTATAGCGAAAAATTATTTTTCCTTCTCTTTTTTTCTAAGTGGTCTCTTGGGTTAGTTTTAAAGGAAAATATGAGTTGTTCATCAATTTTTTTCATATTAAAAGGTTATAAATGTATTTTTTAGTTCATAACACACCATTTTAATTTAAAATTATGGTTCATAATATTCTTTTCTAAGTGTTCTCCTTTGAGGGGGTTTAAATTAAGTATATCTCTTTAACAAGGTTCAAGTGCATTTATTGAGATTGATTTTAGTGTTCATATAAAATCATAGTGGATGAGATATGTTTTAAAGTTTTTTAAATTAATAACAAAGATATAAAATACATCATGAATCTTGAAAAATACTCAAACTTCTTGTATCATGTTGATTTCTACCACAGTCCGTATATTCAAGAATGAGTACCTTCACGTTATACAATGACTAATTAGTGTCATAATCTCAAGGAGTGATCAAGGTAACACGAAGTTGTTTTAAATTTCAAATTTCAATTTATATTATCATATGAATCATGGAAAGAGTTGAGATTAATACAATAATATGATCTCAAATTCACCATACATAGCCAACTCTGTGCATTCACTTGTCACAATGGTGGTTAAATAATGAGGCCCTATGAACATTCAAAGAGGATACACATATAATATTGAGATTTTACCTTACATAATGTCTCAACATGGGTATTTAGTGAATTCAAAGTCATATGCTTTCATGTTTTGAGATAACATCTCTAATCTGCTACCTTGTCTACTACTACAGTGTCATCTATAGGTGTTTCATAGGGGACTAAACACGTATCAAGAGCATATAATTAGTTGGAATAAACTCAAGGTGAAAATAATCCATTAGGATATTTTTATGAGGTCTAGGATGGA
Source organism: Torreya grandis (assembly GCA_037957365.1). Taxonomy (NCBI): domain Eukaryota; kingdom Viridiplantae; phylum Streptophyta; class Pinopsida; order Cupressales; family Taxaceae; genus Torreya; species Torreya grandis. Next base: position 310,622 of record JARHVA010009384.1, read on the forward strand.
TTGGAGTATCCCATACACTGGGAATTATCAAGATACCTTCACTACTTGTGTCACACCTACAAGTGTTACCTACATATTTCTACAGAGACTAAGCAAGATTAGAATATAGTATTAGAACCTGTTTGAGCCCTCTTGAAGGTCTAAAAGGATGAAGGGATGTCATATCATTCCATGATGAAACCTTTGAGTTGTGGACATATTTTTAAATCCATGTTCACACATGAAGAAAGATTTAGGGATAAGTTCCATTAAGGATAAAAAATAGGGACCCTATAACATTTTGTATATTTTCATGAGGGATCAAATAATGGTCTAGACTAGCCTAAATTCTTCCATTTGGTATCTCTCTTGTATGGGTTGAACCTTGTATAAAATAATGAATATGTGACTAGAAGAACGAGGTAGTAAGAACTATCCAAGTTTGATGTTTGATCACTCCCATTTTTCAATGATTTATATAGCCTTCAAGATAACCCTATAGTCTAAGATGGTATGACAAACAAGAAAACCATGATAGATGGATTTATGGAGAAGACATAGATTAGTGTTTCAAATGACATATCAAGAAGAGTGTTAAGCATGGGATATATTGAGAGGGGGAGGGTGAATCAACATATCATAAATCTTATAAAATCTCCCTTAATCAAATTCCACTTAACCATACATTTAAGATATGAAATAAAACTAAAATAATAAACACCACACAAGATAGAGAGAGACACCAGATTTAATGTGGAAACCCAATGTGGGAAAAACCACAGAGAACAATCTCAAGTATATGAATGAGCACCAACTCAAACTAAAATATTTTCAAGTACCAACTTGTAGGAGTACCAACCCCTTTGCTGAGTACCAACACAAAAATATTCATGATCACCAACCCATGAGAGAACCAATCCCTTTGCTGAGCACCAACATAACAACTATTCATGAGCACCAACCCCTTTGCTGAGCACCAACACAATAACTATTCATGAGCACCAACCCCTTTGTTGAGACCAAGACAACAACTATTCATGAACACCAACCCATAGGAGCACCAACCTCTTTTATTGAGCGCCAACACAATAATTATTCATGAGTACCAACCCACAGGAACACCAAACCCTTTGCTGAGTACCAACACAACAACTATTCATGAGAACCAACCCCTTTTGTGTATACCACATAACTATCTCTCAATGTTGCTATCTCAATAAATGATATTTCACTACAATATCTCTTTTCTCTCTCTCCTCTACTCTTCTAATCTAGATATAACAATTACAAACCATACTCTATCTCCCATATTACAAATGGCTTCTCAAGCCTTTATTTATAGCTTTCCAAATGACCTTTGGCCTTCACCCTTTGTGACCCTTCAATCCTCATGGAAAATTGTGCCAAACTTTCATGACCCTTCATATCCTTGCATTTGAAAACTCATATGGTGACCCCTCATAAGCAAAAGCATCCTTTCCTCTCTTGTCTTTATCTTGGTGACTTTTCATATTCCTCAAAGTGTCCCTTCATGAGAAATTGCACCCTTCCTATTTTGACTTCACTTGGTGACTCTTGGAATTATCCAAGATGACTTTTTATGGGAAAATGTGTCCCATTATTATTTTATCTTTACCTCATGACTCTTTGACTTCTCCATGGGCCCTATTTTGACTTATATGCAACCAAAAATATATTCATTAATATTAAATAAATATTAACACACATTATCCAAGATATAACTATTACAAACATCATTAAATGCAATGGGGCCTTTATCACCAGTAATGCTAGACCTTTGACATCAATGACAATATTTCCAATAATATCCCCCTTTGTCATTGATGGAAACCTCAATCCTAAAATTGCCACATCCTAAAACCTACACATACTATCATTTGAAAAACATATAGTAACTCCCCCTTACTGTAACAACCTATACTTGTTCCCTGTACCTATTTCTAAACCTATACCTATACTTGTATCTATACCTGTACCTGTACCTATTATTCTCCCCCTTTGACATCAATGTTAAAGGGCCTACCTGGAGCTAACACTTAGCTCCCCCTCAACTGATGCTGAAATTTAATGGAAAGAAGTAAAATAAATTACTCCCAACTCCTCTTGTAGATCTTTGAATGTGTCCTTTGATCATGCCTTTGAGAAGATATCTAATAATACATATAAATCATTACCTATCCTTTAAGCATATTCAATCAACTCATTTGAATCTTTTCTTCTAATCTCACAACCTTCTGCATAAAATTTTAATGTGTATCCCTGATCACATATTTGACTTACACTCTATAGATTATGCTTAAGACCTTTTACATATAATACATTCCTAGTCTTGGTTCTACCATTATCCAAACTCAAAGTACCTTTTCTAACTATCCTAGCAGTGGTTTTATCTCTGAATTTCATTGAAACACCATTGATCTTCTTTAGAGTTATGAACTTACTCTTGTCTCCTATCATATGCCTCGAACATCTGCTATCAACAAACCATGGTTGATCGTCATTTCTTGTATGCAAAGCTATCTGAACCAACATAGAATCTTCAAGTTGTTTCTTCTACCATGAACATGTCTGAACCTTCTTCTTGATGAATGGAGCCTTGAAACTCTGGTCCTTCTTGACTAACTCAAACATGCTTCTATAGTACCAAGCTATGTGTCTGAAGTTGTTACACTTGTAACATATTATGACCTCTTCATCAAAGCTTGATAAAGGAGCAAAAGAGTTGTAGCTTCTGCTTGACTCTGCATGACTTTCCTTCTCCTTATTTCTAAAATTGTGAGCTCTTTTTTGACATTCTAATTTCTTATGACCATATCCATTACAATAAAAATAATAGCTATAAAAATAAGACATGTTTATGTATCTATGACCTAATTTGATTTTATAGTTTTGTTCCCTCCAGCCTTCTTTGTTTGAAATGTCCTTTGTATTCTTCACTTCTTCCCTTTTTGTTTCCTCTTTTATAAGATCTTCAACATAGCTCTTTTTCTTTTCAAATCTGATATCTATCTTATCTAATATTTTCTTTTGGATTTCTAATATCTTATTCAACATATTAGTGTTATTCTCAAATTTTGAATCACTAACTACTTTATCATTGACTACTTTCTCAATATCTTCTTTTAAAGAGGCAATTTCAATAACATACCTTTCACATTCTTTCCTTACTTTTTGAAACTATGTTAGATATTTTTCATTCCTTTTAGCTTCTTCAAAGTGTGTTGTTAGATCATCAATTATTTTTTTGACTCTTTTTCATTTTTATTGATCTGGTGCTTCAATCTTCGATTCTTCTTCTCAATAGTTTCTAACTCTTCAAGGCACAAATAAGTTCTCCTTCCAGATTCACTTCTACTTCATCCCCTTCTTCTTCTTGATCATATATACTTTTACTTGCAGAGGCATCTTCATGTATGGCCATCAATAGAATCTCTTCTTCTGAATCATTGACTCCACTATCTTCAGCTGAGCTAGGATCGTTAGAATACATGCTCTTCTTCTCGAATCCCTTCTTGAATTTACCTTTGAAATTCTTCTTGTATGTAGACTTTCCTTCTTCATTATCATCATTACCCTTATTTGGACATTTAGCTAAAACTTGTCCAATATTTCCACAATTAAAACATTTAAAAGGTAATTTTCCTTGATATTTACCTATTTCCCTTTTTGGCTTACAAATGAAAAGAGATCCATTATCATCTTCATCATCGCTATAACTATCACTTGATTCTTAAATCTTAGCTTTCTCTTTCTTTGATGTCTTGAAATCTACTTCTCTCTTTGAGGGTTTATCTTGTTCAGTTTGCATCTCATATGATGTGAGTATACCATGAAGCTCATCCATCTTTAGCTTAGCTAAATTCTTCATCTCCTCAATTGCCAAAACCTTTGCATCATATCTCATTGGTAGATATCTCAAAACATTTTTTACCACTATTGAGTCTTCTAACTTTTCTCTAAGACCTTGAATCTAATTTACTATTTGATCAACTCGTAAAAGATAACTTGTTATATCTTCTTCTTCTTCCATCTTCAAACTCTCAAACTATCTTCTAGAAGTCTGAAGCTTAGCTTGCTAAACCTTTCCATCACCTTTGTAAATATTATGAAGTTTTACCCAAGTTTCATGAGTAGATTTACATTGCATAACTTTAAAAAAATTAGATTCACATAAACCACATAAAATAGAATTTAAAGCTTTAGCATTATTTTCACTTTCCTTCTTTTTTTCTAGAGTAATTATAAGTGTCTGTGGCTCTTCATATTCCTCCACCATTGCTTGCCATATGTCAAATCCAAAAGCCATCAAATAAGTCTTCATTCTTATGATCCAAAAAACATAATTTATCCCATCAAAAAAAGGTTCCTTATTTGTAGACAATCCTTCATGTGATCCAACCATCGTGCTTTCCTAATCTTCCTTCAAGCTGTAAAACTTTTTCAAAAGGAACCTGCTCTGATACCAATTGTTAAGCACAAGATATACTGAGAGGGGGGGTGAATTAGTATATCATAAATATTATAAACGTTCCCTTAATCAAATTTTGCTTAACCATACATTTAAGATATGCAATACAATTGAAATAATAAACACCACACAAGATAAAGAGAGATACTAGATTTAATGTGGAAACCCAATGTGGGAAAATCCATGGAGAACAATCTCAAGTATATGAGTGAGCACCAACTCAAACATCAATATTCCCAAGCACCAACTTGTAGGAGCACCAACCCCTTTGTTGAGCACCAACATAGTAATTATTCATGAGTAACAACACACAAGAGCACCAACCCCTTTGCTGAGTACCAACACAACAACTATTCGTGAGCATCAACCCACAGGAGTACCAACCCCTTTACTGGGTACCAACACAACAACTATTCATGATCACCAACCCACATGAGCACCAACCCCTTTATTGAGCACCAACCCATAGGAGTACTAACCCCTTTTACTGAGCACCAACACAACAACTATTCATGAGCACCAACCCATAGGAGCACCAACCCCTTTGCTGAACACCAACACAACAACTATTCATGAGCACCAACTCATAGAAGCACCAACCCCTTTTGTGTATACCACAAAAATATATCTCAATGTTTTTATATCAACAAATGATAGTTCATTACAATATCTCTTTCCTCTCTCTCTCCTTTTATCTTCTAAGCTAGATATAAAAATTACAAATCATACTCTATCTCTCATATTACAAATAGCTTCTCAAGCATTTATTTATAGCTTTCCAAATGACCTTTGGCCTTCACCCTTTGTGACCCTTCAATCCTCATGGAAAATGGTGCCAAACTTGCATGACCCTTCATATCCTTACATTTGAAAAGTCATATGGTGACCCTTCATAAGCAAAAGTGTCCTTTCCACTTTTGTCTTTATCTTGGTGACTTTTTGCATTCCTCAAAGTGTCCCTTCATGAGAAATTGCATCCTTCCGCTTTTGTATTCATTTGGTGACTCTTGGAATTACCCAAGATGACTCTTCATGGTAAAATGCATCCCATTCTTCTTTTATCATTACCCCATGACTCTTTGACTTCTCTATGGGCCCTCTTTTGACTTATATGCAACCAAAAATATATTCACTAATATTAAATAAATATTAACACACATTAGCCAAGATATAACTATTACAAACATCATTAAATGAAATGGGGCCTTTATCACCAATAATGTTAGACCTTTGACATCAATTAAAATATTTCCAACAAAGAAATGGAGATCAGGGTCATGATCTATATAACCACACGTTAGCACTATTTTAGGCCTAAATTGACACCTACAAGTTGGAAGCATGGTAATGTGGGTGGAATACAATAGTAAGTGTGTTGGTATAACTCCATTATGATATAAGTAATATTTAATAATTAAATGAGATCATGATTATTGGTAAGTAATGAATATATTGAAAGGACCATTCAATGACACCTACAAATGTACTTTCATCCTCATGATTACACTTAGTTTATATAGTGAAAGGAAACTAAAGGAGACTCTTGATAGCTAGATTGTTAAGAAGTAACCAAGGTTTCCTATGAGAAAAAAGGGGATAATTAGAAGTCATAAATGAATATTAAAATATATTTAATTGGTGTTTATCCCATGAGTAATAAACCACCATCTCTCATGGACCTCATACGCACCTATAGCCATTCATAAGGCCTCTTATAGTAGACCTTTAAAATGTCATTCCTTGAGCATCAAAACGGTCATTAAAAGGAAAGTATATGAGAAAAGGGAGACTAGTTATGAGTTTAAGGCAAAGATATAATGATTAATTATCACCATAAATAGTTATAATAGACAATATACCCCAATTGGTATTCATAAACTATCATGTCCGTACATAGGGTACACCTTTCCTTAGTAAAAAATCATTAAGAATCCAGTGAAGATATTGAGATTGAAAAGACATTTAATAGCCTCAAGTAGATATATATATATGGATTAAAAATTCATGTTAAGGTTTTTAAATTAATAATTCTCTCATATTTCATCAATACATTCTCTCTTATCAGGACATAAGTACACCTACATTCATCATACCTTAAGGCAACACATAAAAGGTTGCAATGAGGAAAAGACCTTATCATGGAAGATATATAGAAGCATAATTAAAAATAAAGGTTTAAGATAAAATAAAATTAAAAAATTATAAACACCATAATACCTTGATATTTTTACCATGTCCCTCTTCTGTGCATATAGAGGAGATCTATAGTCAGTCTTAACAGGGTTATAGGATAGATTGCAAGTTGAGAGACTTAGGCATGTTATTAATTGTCATAGTTGTTAAAGTTTTAAATAAAGGTTGGATATTTAAATAATTTAATGATGGTTTCAATATTATTTTTTATATTATACCCACATCTATACTAACATGAGCACCTACAACTTGAAGTGAAACATAGTCAAGTTTGAGAGACAATGTCTTATTCAAGGATGGACATGGTGGATTATTAAAATACAAAGGATTAATGTAAAAATGTTAATTATATAATGAATTATAATCATATAAGTATTATTCAAACATTGAAACACTTAGTTTAAAGTCAAAAACATAGTCATATGAAACACTGAGGTATGGTAGAGTTATGCTTGTTTTGATAAGATTTTGAACAAGTCCATAAAACACATGGTTTTAATGCATAATTTAAGGTAAATTAAATATTTTCATGATGGTTTGAAGTAAAAAACCATATTATAACCTCAATAATGGATTATAATATGGAAAAGAGAACATCTACAGCCTCCTACAAGAAGTAGGCCTAGCTTTGAGAGGTAAAAGTGTTCTTAGTATAGTGATATGTAGGGTAAGATGAAAAATGGGAATTTGTGATGAAATGGTAAATTTATTAGTTATAAAAAGATAAATTTTGATAAAATTAATACAAAAATGGATGCCTAAAACATTCCTTGAGACAACAATACAATCATATTGACTATCAACTAGACTATGTCAGAGAAAATGCCATGCCTTATGGAGTTTAGAAAGTTTAGATGATCAAATGACTGATAAAGTACATTAGGGACTTAAATGTGATTTAAAATAAATTAATAGGGACTAATATACAATTGAAACCTATTTTTATGACAAGTACTTGAGTAGGAAACACAAAACATAGTCATAATTAATTGTCAATTAGGTTATGTCAAGAGAAAGTTATGCTTAATGAAAGGTTTGATAGAGGTTTATATTCCCAATATGATTTAAGGAGATTAAAAATGATTATTAAACCTATAAATAATTATAATTATTATGTAAACAAGGAAATGAAGGTTTCTATAAGGACAATTTACAATCAAATTTGCCAATTTTGCACACAATCAATATTCCAAAAGTCTACCTTAGAATTTTTGAGGTTTGATGGTGCTAGAAGAGTTATCTAGACTTTAAATGTTTTATAGAGGCTATTAATTACTCAAGTAACACCATAATATAAATTTTTTCATTAATAAATATTAAAAAAAACCTTTGTTTTATCTCAGAGTTAGGGCACTTTCGGGCAAACATGAATGTAAGAAATGGTGAGAAAGTGGCCAAAAGGAGTGTTGGTTTTATTAGAAACACCATGTGGGAATTTATAAGTTTTTATAAGGTAAATTTATATTTAATTAACATTAATTAAACCCATTAATAATGATAAATCACTCAGAAGTGGTAATGAGTGTCCATTTGCAATCAAACCCCACTAGCCTGGACTAAGCCTATTGCCCAAAAGGGTGGTCATTTACACTTACAAATACAAATGAAAATTTTAAATAATTTAAAAATTTTAATGGGGAGTTATATATTGTTTTAAATATATTTTTTATAATTATCCATGAATAAACCATTTTTGACCCAAACTCAAGACAGGGTGCATAGAATACAAGAATCAATTTGAGAGGCCAAGTTTGGATTCTCACACCAGTAATCACATTTATCATGGGACATCAAGGAGTTATGGTATGTTATAGGGGGTATTTAAATTCCATTTTTTTAAATTTTTTAATAATTTGGATGTCACATATTTATGAATCATCTTTAAGGGTAAAAACTACCATAAACCCTCCTAAAACCCTTATTTGGACCTAATTGCAAATATGGAGTTGAAATCCTAAAAAAATGAAATATTTTCCCAATTAAAAATATAATAGTTGTATTATACTATCATAGGGTCCTTCACATGAATTTATTTTGTACCTTCACTTGTATATAATAGTACAAATACTATACTTATTCTTGTTCTTAATCTAAAATGAAAGTTACAAGGAGTGTATAAAGATTAAAATTGATGTATAATGTGTCTTGGGACTTTTTTTACCTTTTTAAGACCAAAATTTTAGATAAAATCATCCATAAATTCCCAAATCATTCAATCCTTTTGGGCTAGTCAGGTAAAGCCTAAAAAAGGCAAGCCTTCTAAAGGCCATTTCATGTTTATAGTACCTCCACATTGTTATATAACACCAATTTTAACATGGATCATGATGTGATCATGGGAAAATTTAATCAAACAATTTTTTTAGGTTTCACACATGTGTGATCTCCTAGGGTCAAGATTTCTCTTTTAGGGCTAAAAGGGCTTATTAGGCCTAATTTGGCAAGGAAAAGATGCTATAAAACACATTTACACTTGGATTTTGGCCAATTTTTTTTTAATGAGATAAAATATGATAAATTTTACCTATAAAAATTCTTATTTTCTCATCATTAGTTCCAAATTCTCTCATACAAGGAGATTTGTAGAAAAAATGCTATAACAAGTTCCAGGGAAAAGCATGGTTTTGGTGTTATTCAAAGTATTTCTAAGTGTTTGATGAATTTAATTAATTCATCCCAGGTCTTAATTACTATAAATAATCCTTCCATTGTGTAGGTATTTATGTTTTAAGAAAACTTTATCAATAAAAATCCACCTTCTCCTTCTACGCCTTAGTGAAAAATGAGAGTTTTTTGGAGCTAGGATATAAAATAAATGAATATAACTCTTCATAGGGTCTTATTAATATATTAAATTATATTTTATACCAAATTAAATCCTTTAAAAATTCATTAATTGGTACTAATTAAATAACACAAGATTGAGAGGGTCTACAAGTCCAAATAGGACTCTATCTCCTTCCAACACCTCATTTGAAGACAAAGTCAAGATAATCTTGAATACGTCTTAAAAAAAACTTATGACAAGTGTTAAATAATATTAATGATAAAAATAAGGGTTAAAACAAATAAATTAAGGTAATTAAAGGCTTACATCCATGGAGGGAGACTCATTCTTCAAGAATATAATAAGGCTAAAATCTAAGAGTTGGATCAAGAATCTAAGCACTCTCCAAGTGCTCTAAGATTGAAAAAATATTATGAAAAGTATTAAAATCCCCATAAAAATTGGAGAACTTATATTTTATTCCACCCTATTAGGGAATAAATTTTTAGAAGATGAAAAATGCCACGTAGCAGTTTTGGAGGAACTTGGACCAAGTTTGAAGTCCCTTACTTTGGGGGTGCTTTGTCTCCAATCACTTTTTTGCTATATGTATTTTTTTTAGAATGTAAGATGAATATTTTATTTTTTTATTGTGCCTAAATTCTTAACCTTTTTATAGAAATAAGAATCTAAATTACTCCATTTTAAGGCTTTTTCTAGTGAAGTGTATGTGTTTGCCATTGATATAACTTAGTGAAATATTTATTTTACTTTGTTATTTTACCTTCATGATAGATTTTTTTATGTTATATAGGTCATTATAACTTTCTAAAACAAGCTTAAGTTTATGTATTGGATGTGATTTTAGTCCTTGCAAAATTTGAATTTGTTAGGTCCTTATTATGAAACATTAGTGTGGAAATCATACTTGAGTGTGGTTAATGTCTACAAGATTTTCCCTCCCACATAAGTGTCTTTGAAATAATAAGATCTCAAAAAAAAATTGGTACATCACCTTTAATTTTCAATTTTATTTCAGTTTCATTGCAAATAGTGTCTTTTGTACCCTTTTCATTATCAAAATCAACAGGTAGTAGTTTAAATGTAAGTTGTAGTGAGAGCACCAAGGGAACCAACCCTCTTTGGATATTATCTCCCTTATGAAGTCACCCACACTTTGGAGATATTTCATGTTCCAATAAGAGTGAGGAATTTTAGACTTTCTCATAAGGGAACACTCCTAATTAGCAATAGTTATCTTCTTGATATTTCATTTCCTTTATGTATCTCTACTAGAACATCTTTTTATGTTTCAAAATAGGATTTAAATTCCTTTATATATGGGGATTTCCCCAATTTTATGTCATTACTCTTATATAAGGTAAACATTTCTTTCATTTCCTCCACTATTATTTCTCTTCTAATCTCATTTTTTAGCTCTCTTTTTCTGACCCTTTGTACACTCTTAGTAGATTTTTCAAATACTGAACTTATAGTGGGTAATTATGTAATTACTAGATTATGAATATTGGATACCTATTATTGCATGTTTGTTTCCCACTATGGGAGGACTATATAGGTTGGATCCATGGGTTGAGTATCTAAATTTATAGTCTCACCCAATATATATCATGGTATATGCCTTCAAATTTTCTTCTAGAAGAGGATTAGGGAGTGAAGGACATATGATTTTAGACCAGTCCACTCCACCATATTATGGTAGTGGATGGACTATGTAAATTGGCATTTTATTCTTCTCATCCTTCCTGGTGGTTACCACAATTTTATTTTTGAGATGGAGTAGTAGGGGGAACTAACATACTTAATTGTGTAGATGACACATTTAGCTGGGAACTTGCTACTATTGCATTTTACTTATTTATGGCCTTTTATTTGGTTCTTATTGACCAAATTTTGACCCCAAGTCAAAATGGGTCAACCTTGCTAAGTTGAAAATTTTTATGGGATTATCAAAACTTGTATATGGTCTTTTTATGGTCTTAAAAGGTCCTAAATCATCTCTATATAGTCACATTAGTCATTATATAACCTTGTCTATTGTTTGGTCTCCTGTGTACTTGTCTAGTCCTAGGGGTCACTCATAAGTTCTTGGTGTTTTAAAATGTGTTGAAAGGTTTGATATGGTTTAGATTCATTATAAAATGTTATTAATGTGTCTTTAAGGTCATAATATCATGTATTAACCTTTTATTATGTTATTATATGTTAAATTATCATTTAGTCACCTTTTTAGCTAATTTATAGGAGTTGTACATACCAAGTTCAAAGTTAAATGTTTCAAGAATTTAAAAACATACATGATTCCATATAATGTTTATGAATTGTCAGAGACTGATAAAATTGGAGGATCAACGCCTAAACTAAGAAAAATACTACTTTACAAGCATTTTTGGGCACTTATACACCCTTAAAAGATCATATTTTAGTTAAAAATGGTTTTAGAGTGTCCATTTGGATTTCATAGATAAATTTTAGGATTTATACCAAGTTTTAGGTGATACAAATGCATCAAACACTCTCTCTCCTAAATCACTACTTTCACAAGCTAAAATAGGTAAAAATCAA